>CAKNWT010142240.1:2419-21177 GCA_932066315.1 Andricus coriarius
GCTAACGGACGTCCCCGAACTCTTCTGTTGTGGAATAATTTTTAAAAATTTCATTTTGCTAAATAGGATTAATATGTGTGTATTTTGAGGTTATGTGTGTTACAATTCTCCCCGCAGCTTTACTTACAGACTACACAATATTTTTGGTCGAAAACTTAGGAAAAGTAATAAAACATAGTAACTAATGTCCCGGAAGTAAGCTTGTTTGTAGGCAATCCAAAAAATATATTTCATAAATAATTTAATTTATGCTTGTTAGGACGCCCTCTATGCTACTCGGTACAACAGATACCAGCATTATCGGAATGATAGAGACTTGACAACCGATCCTAACCCCCGAATAGTGCATATACACAAAAATTGTATTTAGCAGAATATATATTTTTTGCTATTATCCCTTAAAAAAAGAGTTCGGGGACGTCCGTTATTCTATTTTATAGCATCTCCGAATTCAGTTTTTACAAATTTTAAGTTTTGTGGACAAAAACCCGGGGGAAACTGAACCCTATTGAAGTATCACATGCCCTTAAGCGTTTCACCCATTATGTTATCAGTGGCTTCTTTACCCATTATGAGTATTCGATGTTTACGTCGAATCGCCTTACTAGCTTTTGCGATTTGACGGAGCACCTCCTTCTCTGTGTGAAACTTTGACACGTTGACGTGTTGATGTCTCAATATATAATGATATGATTTCCACCAAATAACTTGTATTTATAAAGAGATAAAACAGTCAAATCTTTTTCTGTCTCTTCCCTTGTTGAGCTCACTATCCTTGTCAATGACAACACATCCATACTTGTCAGTATTCCAACATGCTAAACATAAGTCTCGAAATTGAATAACTCATGAATAACTCATGACAGCGTTCACATGTTCGTCATACACATGTCTCAAATTCCTTTCTTCCTGCTTGAAAAGTATTAACAGATTGACATTATCTTGAAGCAGATGTTTAGGAATTCGAGTGTAAGTTTGACATAAGTAAAAACTGTCAATATGAGCCTGCCTACCCATACAGAAAAAGGGTCTAATGTTATCCTGTTTCTCACAGGCCACATCATCAAATACAATGATAGAATTTGGTTGAGCCTCACTTAGTTGTATTACTTCTTTATGCTCACAGAAAGGAAAATATTGAACACCGTCTACATTATTTAACACCCGTTCTAAGAATTTGCATTTTGGTTGTTCATGAGATTTCGAGTAGACGTAGACATTCTCAAATTTCAATCCGTTTGGGTGTAGGATTAGGGTAAGTATTGTATTTGACTTGCCATAATTTGAAGGTCCACAATGCTGCCCGAATACTGTCCGGTAGCAGACTGCAATTACGTGCCACCCTCTTCTTTTCTGATTGGACTAGAATGTCGAAGTTGCCAACCGGAAGTCTTTGTGAAAGCTACAAATAACAGCCCTTATACAGCTTTCACTTCAGTTGCGTGCTATTCTTCGCTCAATGAAGAATGATTGTGCACCGTTAAGCAAATACAGTGTCACGCCGCCATCATAGGCAAGGTAAAGGATTAGTGAAAACAGTCATCAACAACTTGCCGTTTGAGTTTGCGGGAACGCTGCAGATCATGTACTAGCCAGTAAAGCCTGGTAGCGTGTTTTCCTAAAGACGCTAGAATTGACGAAAAAGCCGCAGTACTGGCAATAACTAAGAAAACCAATTTAAAAAGGAAATCCAGTTCAAAGAAGAAACCAGCCATAAAAAATACACTAATAGCATTTAGAAAGGTTGTGAATGCAGCTAAGAAAGCAATGAAACCAAGTAGTGATGCAAAAGTGCTCATCAAGTCTGCAATCAAAGGTGCACAGGAAGCTGTCAAAAGCGTAGGCGATAAAAATCCAGTGCATATTCCACGTGTCCTGCCAATACCTTCGAAAGTTAGTGGTGTTTTGCCACTGATTGCAATTTTTACTGGACTAAGTGTACTTGGAGCTCAAACTGGTGGAGCAGTAGGCGTTGCTAAGGTGGTAAACGATTCTAGCGCCGCTAAACAACAACCGGTAAATGCTCAATGTCATAACCATGCAATGGAGGCTATTGCTCTAGGAAAATGTGTAACCCAAAACCTTATAGAAAAGGATTAGGTCTTCATATGAAACCTTACCGAAAAGGACAGGGACTTCATCTAAGACCAATGAAATAAAAAAACTTGCAGTGAAGCTACCTGACCATGCACTCACTGATACGGATCTGTTCAAGTATGCTAAAGCTCCAAATCGGATCTGGTAGATTAACTAGGCGTTAGTAGCGTGATAAAGTACAATAATAACAGATATCAGGACTAGGACAGTGTTGAATGTAGACATTCGTGCTTAAAATTATTATCTGGACAACTGCATATAAAAGATAAATACTGTCTATATAAGAGCGTGTGAGGAATTGAATAGAGTCAGTACAGAGAATATCACCATCATGGATGAATCATTTACTCTCACGATAACATGAAACTCTCCTGTGCTAGACTCAGATTATTTTTCACCAATATAACTCTCTCCTCATAAGAAATATGCCCTTAAACTTGTTGAATTGCTCAGACTTATTGCGATTCCTAACGTTGATACTACAAAGAATAAACACAATCTATTGGACGATTGTTGGGATTCACACCTCGTATTCTTGAAGTCAATAAGACTCATACTTCTGATCTACCTGTGGCTATTCTCAAAGTGAATGCTCTACGAGTTGATTGCAATATCACTACGGGAGCTTACATAAATAATCGCAAAGTGCACACGATTCATGAAATATTTCCTGTACAATCGCAAAGGAGTCTATATAAGAGCGTCAGCATTTTGAATGCAAACCAGTTCTCATGCAGCACGCAAGACGCTAACACCTCAGAACGTGATCTTTCTGACACAGCTTGTTTTGAAGATCAAACTTCGTGGAAGAAGAAACTGCAACGTCCATTCAAGATATTAATCATCTCCTTTTGTTGCAACAAAAATGGAAGAAATACTAAACATTCAAGCACCAGTGAGTTTTCATAAGTCTATAGCTCACTATGAGATTCACGCACATCAGCCTTATACCTCATCAACATTCAATAACAGCAATGAAATTCGAATAGCTGTCCAGCATCAAGATTTGTGTATACTACTCAGCAAAAGTGCACTGCATGTGTATGGAGGACTAACAAGGCCTGATGGACTTACAGCTGTTACTGGTACAACACTAGTGAGCAATGCCATCTGCTATATGTTTGATGAAGTTCGCTATGAACTCAATGGTATTGAGATTGATCGCTGCAAAAATGTGGCTCTCACTAGCACCATAAAAAAATATGTCTCACTTACCTCTGGACAAATCAATTTCATGGCGAATGTAGGATGGCTCCACATCCCGGAAGGAACCAAACATCTTACCAATGATAAAGGACACTTTGATGTAACGATACCACTCAGTATGATCCCAGGATTTGCTAAAGACAATCGAAAGATCGCTGTAAACGCAAAGCATACACTTTTCTTGACAAGATCGCGCTGTGACTTAAATGTCATTGTTCAGGCACGACAACAGCCAGGAAACGAAGAGAAATTTAAAATCTCGATTCATAAAGTGGAGTGAATGATACCATATGTGATGGCTTCAGACCAGCAAAAAATACAGTTGCTGAACTTTATTGAAAAAGATTTTCTCACAATTATGAAGTTTTTTTCATGGGAATTTTAGTAGTATAAACGTTTATTCTTCAGCCTGTAGGCCTTAAAAAGTTGACTTGCTTACACTTTCCTTTTTTTTACATAATTTTCCTTAATCTAAGCCTTAAAACTAACATACATCCATACCTTATCTCCAGGATCGCACGCTCTTATCGCCTTGCCTTCCTCGCCTCGCTTCGCGTCGCTCGCATGTCCCTACTCTCTCGCTTCCATGTCTATTACCTAATGCTTATCTACTATTTACAATATTCACATCCTACTTATATCTTATATCTCCATCTCACCCAACACTCCCTTCACCCATGCTACTGCCCTTTTGTCCCCCCTTTCATGCATCAATACCTCCATGCTCGTTCCACTCCTTTCCACCTCTACGCACTCCTCCAACCGGTGCTCCACTTTTGCATACCCCTTCCCACACAGTTGACACATCCTCTTTTCCTCTGAGAGCCAGAACCTATTAAAATCCTCCATGCACCCACATCTCATCCTCGCTATAAGCTCCTGACTTCCTTCCTCTCCTTTCTCACACAAATATTGCGCTCTCGCCCTTGGCATAATCCACACTTAGTTTCCGTTAAACCTTGACTCTCTTATTCTCTCTTCTTATGCTGTCTTATCTCTCTCCATGCCGTTTTTCTTAACCAACTCATATACCTTCCTTCCTTCCTCATGCATCCTTATCACTCCATGCATTTGCAGTCCATTCTTTCTAAAATACCTTTCCCTTTTAGCCTCTATCCCCTCCCTCTGGTCGAGTGTTGTCGAGACATGTCACAACCTGTCAATGGCTCGTACAGTCGGCTCACGCCTAATGTTCGTTCACTCGCAGGTGCTAGTCGACGTTGTCGTTATAGTATCTTCTTCTCATTGTTTCGTCGTTGGTTCTATTGGTGCTGGAGATTCTGGTTCTGCCTGCACTTCCCTCATTGGTTTCTATGCCACAGCATGTCGACATTCGCAAAGAGAGACTTTGTGCAGTGCCCTATATTTGGTCCTCCAAAAGATTTTGATCCGAACGTTTTGCCAACAAGGGCTGACGTTCTGCGATATTGTCAGTAGGTTCGAAGGCAAAAGGACTGTCTTTCAGAAAAAGACAAGGAGCCTTCGTTCGGAGACATTGCCGACGAAGTCCGTTCCAAACTAATAGTTATTTGGAAATTTGCTTCTATCCGAACGGTCTCAGAGCAGCGCATTAAGAAATATCTCACAAATCTTCATAAAAAATACACTACGCTGAAAAATATATTGAAGAGTAAAACAACTTCTCAAAGTAATAAGGATGAGAATATCGCCGCCTTCAAAGAGTACAGCTCTGAATTATTTAACATAGCCGCTTGTAAGTGCGTTGATTTGTCTAGGTGCTCCTGTCCCAAGGAAAAGAAGGTTCCAGCCATAGAGCGTGCCTTCTATCTTGACCAAAGAGGTAAAAGACTCATGGGAATCGTCAGCGTAGATGTCTCTGAAACAAAAAAGAGTACATAAGAGAGCAGAACGTAATGCAAAAAGAGGCAGACTTGAACATGAAGAGGGTGGGGAAAGCGTTCCTACTGCGTCGGCCTCCACATCTTCCTCTACGATTGATATGGATATAGATTTAGATTCCTTCTTTGAGGAAGGTGAAGGGGATAACCCTCCTCCTGAAATTAAGGTAAAGGTTGATGCTTCTACCGATGATGACGATTTTCATTACATACCACGCAGACTTGTGCAGAGAAAATCATCGCAGGCCAGACTTGCCTTATCTGAAGCAGTAGTAGTTGCTTAAAGATATGGTATAAGTCAACGGGCTGTAGCGCATTTAAGCTCCTCTGTGCTACTCGCTGCCGAACGAGCAGGCATGATCTCCCCGGATATTTCTCAAGAAGTACCTGAGTGTCTAGTCATAGATAAAAGTAAGAGAAGGCACGAGAAAATTAAAATAGGCTCCAAGTTGAAGGAGGAATCACGCCATGAGGATTCTATTTGTGGCTTATACTTTGACAGTCGGAAAGACGAAACATGGACAGCCTCCGGATTTATCAAGGAGAAACACATATCTTTTGTGGCCGAACCAGGATCTAAATACGTAGGCTGGAAGGGAGGAATTACACAGCCACACAAAAAAAATAAGTTTCCTGATCTGGGGACGCGACATATGCTTTCCTATGGATTTTGACGCGCTGGATCCGAATCCGATGTCAGAATTTGCCCTACAGGTCAGCGTTTCACCCTAACCTTAAAAAACTTGAAAAAATTAGTATTTCCTGTTCTCGGGATGAGGCATATGAATTCTTATATATTTTGACGCGCTGAATTTCAATCCGCCATCATAATTGGCCCAATGGGTCTAGGTGGAAACCCTAACCTCAAAAAGCACCTTCAAATCACTAAAATGACCTGTTTTTCATATACAAAATCGAACCAGACACATATTGATGCGTTTTTGGGGTAGTTGAGTCTATTCAGACTATTTTACGAGCTAACCAGGTAAAAATTCATTCATAACCTCACAACCGTAAAACATAAGTAGGTCTCGTGAAACCTACTAGGTTACAATATATTCCTAACTTCGCTGTTTACCCGGGATCCACGGTGTAATAATAAGGAGACCGATCTCCGTACATGCGTTCTGACTGCGACAATTGCACCTTTATTGCCAGTCAGGCATGCGCACTGTCATCTGCTATCTCCTTTTTTCAGCGAGATGTGTGCGAGTGGCGCTCACTCGAACACATCTCGCAGGAATATATTGAAACCTAGTAGGTCTCACGAAACCATAAAATTAGACTCGGATACCCCGATAGCGTATAGGAATGTGGTGAAGTTCCAGTTTCAGCGCACAAAAAATGTAATTTCCATGGATTTGAGGTATTCTTTGAGGTTATGTTTGACGATTGTGAGGTTGTGAATGAATTTTTACCTGGTTGGCTTGTCAAAGAGTCTGAATAGACTCAACTACCCCAAAAATGCATCAATATGTGTCTGGTTCGATTTTGTACAAGAAAAAGGGGCCACTTTAGCGATTTTAAGGTGTTTTTTGAGGTATGGGTCCAACCAAGACCCTTTGGGCCAATTCTGATGGCGGATTCAGATTCAGCGCGTCAAAATACATAAGAATTGATATGCATCATCCCCAGAACAGGAAATACTAATTTTTTCCAGTTTTTTAAGGTTAGGGTGAAACGCTGACCTGTAGGGCAAATTCTGACATCAGATTCGGATTCAGCGCTTCAAAATCCATAGGAAAGCATACGTCGCGTCCCCAGATCACGAAACTTCTTTTTTTTGTGTGGCTGTGTTATTCGTCTACTAGAGGAACGACTTGATCGTTCCTTGCAATGGGTTGTCTGTCTATTACATTTCAATGAGCTACCGTTCAGAAGTCTTTTCGTATTTATTAACGGACCTACCGCTGGTCCGAACAAATACTCAGGGCCAATAGGGGGACAACTTTCGACTTGTGAGACCCTCGATGTTGTAAAGTTTAAACAAGTTGAGTGTGACTTACCTGAGATTGAGCCCACTGATCTCAGCTCAGATCACAGGTATTTTTATGAGATATCAGATGCTATTCGGTCCGGAGCGTGCTCTCCTAAGCTGGCCTCCCGGCAGATAGCCCCCTATCCGAGCCGACTATCAGGCAATACTCTGGAAGCAGAGCAATTGACGATGATACAACTGAAAGTACTGCTACTACGGATACTTCTTTGAGCAACACAACGCCATTCACCATTGTGAATTTATGTTTTAACCACTTTTACTTTGATCACATTATAGGTTAAGAATTTATATTGTAAAATTAGGGTTAGTCTTTTTCTTGAATAAACCACACATTTCATTTTACATCGAGTGAATATTTGCTTAAACCCATTTAGTTGGTTAAAAATTAGTTAAGAAATAGTTCAGAATTAGTTGAGTATCATTTAAGAATTAGTTTAGAATTACTTAATATTTAAGGGGTTAACCCTACTTGCAAAATTTGAAAAATTCGATTTTTGGGTTTTGACATTTTCTGAAAGTGCATCATTTGAAAAATATTTTCTGAAGGTCCTAATGAAATCTGAATGAAACTGTCGAAGTTATTCAGTCTGAAACGTAGGCGGGTCCGTCTAGGGCGTCTAGGCCACTGATCTATATACTAACTGGATAGCGTCTAGAACACGATTTTCACGTATAGTAGAACTTCGTATAGTAGCTTCTTTAGCAGAGGGCTTATTATATGGGCGTGGAGTTGATGATTCTGTGTAAGTAAAAAAACAATTATATGCATGTAAATAGTGTTTAAAACTTAATTGAGTTTTTCTCGAAACGACGTTTTCAAAGCCGGTGAGCTAGATTTCTATAAAACCGCTTAACCGATCATTTCCAAACTTGGCAACCTTTTTTGTGATATGAAAAAGCAGTCCTTAATCGAAGGGATTTTTTTTATTGAAAACTTTTTTTTTATTTTAAAAACGAATGTTTTTTTTTTTTAACAAAAACCGATTTCTCAACTTTGACTGGCCGACATTTTGTCAAAAAATTTTGTTTGTCGAAATCCTTCGGTTAAGGACTAGAAAAACTTACAATTAATTGAAATATTTGTGATTTTCCCATTTCGGATGATCGAGTCCTGAGTGTAAATTAGGTTTATATGATACTCCTTCAAATATGCAAACTTTTACCAAAAAGTATTTTTTCATTTTTTCAGCAAAAAAAATCGATAAAATTCACTTTTTTATTGCGTTGCAAGTAGTAAGTATTCAGAATTAGTTAAGATTTGGTTAAGCTGACTTTAATTTTCATTCGGTATCTTTATTTCCGGCGTTAAATATTACAAACATCGCTGGGTTGAACACTAAATCCAGATATTGCTTACTGTCAGCGGTGGAAAATCACAGACGTCCTTGGGCTGCATTTTCAGCATTGTACTTTATTCAAACATCGATGGGTTGCTATCATATTTCAGAGCTGAATACACATCGTTGGGTTCCATTTTCAAATTTCGCCCGATCTCATTTGCATTAATACTAGATAAATTACCATTTTACATATAGATAATATTAGGTCGAAGTTTCTACAAGCTCCGAGAATCCCCAGCTGAAATTAATTAACTATGTTTCTAGAATGTCCGAAAACTCAGGGGAATCCAATCTAAATAAAACTTGGCTATCACGGTCGGTATTGCAGGGACTCACCTCCTTGAGCGAACCACGGATTCGCTTCAGCTTTCTACAAATTTCTATCACTGCTTACCGACCAGTTGAAAAGTTCTAGGAACATATCGAATTCAGGGAAATTCCTGATACCACAAGTGCCATATACGCAAAAAGCTTGTAGCCGACTCGGTAGATAAGAGAGTGACCCAAATTGGCGACTAAATCATGGAATCGCTTCAGTAGTCCACCTTACTGACCGAGTTACCGACTGTAGCTAACTTACCGATAACTGTTTCACCAGCTGAGTGCCGCTAGAACCGGCCTAGCTATACAACTGATATAGAGTTTAGAATTTATTTATTAAGTCCCTAGGGCTAAACAGCCCTCTAAGGAACAAATTTTACATATGTTTTACCAAAAAAAATTGTGACAGCTCTGGTCGAACGACAATTATGACGTTCGTAAAACAAAAAAATTACATATGGATAAAGATAAAAACAATATATCATATAATGAAAATGAGTCATATATGCTATTATAAGCTAGCGGTTGGCAAAATGTATATCATTAGAGAACTTGAGACTTAATTGTTAGATAACTGATATAAACTGTGGATCAAATTGCAAAGATTAGTATTTTAATAATATTATGTTATATATATTATGTTATAATATTAATATTAAGGCGTTATAATAATACGGCGTAAAACGTCACCTAATGTTATATAAGTTAACAATACACAATCCACTAGTGCGAAATTTCAAGAGTAGCATCATCAGTGCTTAATAAAAAGTTAAAGAATAGCTTACAAGATTTGTGACGTGGAAGTGTAAGCACCGTTTTTTTTACACGAAGCCTAGACTGAGCAGGTAAAGTCACATTTCTATTTTCAAAGAGATCTAGAAGATATTAAGAGTTTTTTATAAAAGAGATTGTAAATTAGATTGCCCATGAAAAATGTCTCCTCTTAGCCACATTAAGAAATCTTCCCGTTGCCGACATAGAGTAATGTGTTCATATTTCGGTACATCACAGATAAATCGTATGCAGACGTAAGGTGCTCGGTCGAACTTAGAATTCAGTTAATCTGTGATATCATCGTACATAATGCACGCATAATCAAAAAACGGGAGGATAAGACTCTTAACAAGTAGGATCCGAGTTGAAGTTGGTAAGGATTCCTTGTTCCTTTTAAGCTGTTGGAATATTCTAAAGGTGTTCCTCGAGATTTCAAGAATTTGCTCTTTGCAAGAGAGGGTATGGTCGAGGATGTACCCTAAATCCCTCACCGAATTAAAGAAGGCAATGTCAAGGCCACTATCCCTAAGCTGAGGGATCGTAGCAGTGGACGGGGAAGAGGACTGTCCAATAATAATGCTCTAGTTTTCGAAGGGTTCAGCGTTAACCTATTGTTTAGTGCCCATTGATGTGCTCATTGGCCAAGAGTGGAGCCCTGGGGGACTCCACGCTCGACCTTCACTCAATCGGACCGTTCACCCTTATCATTTAGTACTTTTAGAGAAAGGTTTTTTATCTAGGTAACTCGTAAGTTGCGAATGCACGATACGTTCTAGCGGCTTAGACATAGCACAAAGTATTGAAATAGGCCGGAAATCATTAGGAGAAGAGGGAATAGAATCATTAGATGGGAAAGTATGAGCTGAGGCTTAATTCTCAGATGGAATCAGATATAAGCGTCTAAGTAAGTGCCATATATTTTCATTTGTATTCTTGTTCTTTATAGCATTGTAAATATATTGATTATTGGAATCCCTGATTTTTGTTTGAACTAAGTTCCTTAGCTGACGAAACTGTGCTGTATCAGTGGATTTTTACTTCTCTTTGCCAGGCGACGCTTATTATTACGTTCCTTCATAAGGTTCTTGATTTCAACTGTGATCTAAGGAGCTGAGTTTTTATGTATATATGGAATATGCAAAGGCGCAAACTGATCGAGCAAAAAAATTAAGTAAGAGCATAAAAGATTTAATTTACGATTAATTTCTTCACTTCTTACTATTTTTTCCCAATCATAGGATATTAAGTGCTCCTGAAACTTACATTTATCTACATATGTAAGATTTCTTATTTGGGTTTGATTACGGTTTGTGGATTGGGTCCAGGTATATTTGTATTTAATATTGATAAGATCGTCATCAGATAAAAATGGAATAGGATGCTGGCTATAAGAACTCAGCTTATCAAGATCATCTACTATCATTAAATCTATCCGGGAACTGGAATGATTAGTGTGATGGGTGGAATTATGTGTATCAATAGATAACCCAGCAGCATGTATCATAGTTGCTAAATATTTAGTATGATTGCAAATCGCATTCAAATGAGGATTAAGATCACCTTAGCTGCATAACAAGAATACGTGTAAATGGATTCAAAAATACCCCAGCATAGGATGTAAGGATTATTTATAAAGAAAAAAATTACCAGTACCCAACTCAGTCCAACCTTCATACTGTCAATTCTAATCAATAGGGGATGATCAGACTTAAAATTGCTTCTACTCTAAAAAAATAATGTATATGGAGGGATAAAAAATATAATTAAAGATTTAGTTTCTAAGTATTTAGCGATTGCCCTTATAAAGTGCCTAAAGTTAAACGTACAAACGCGAAGAAAAAATCTAAAAAAAATTGCGAGTCGTTGTTGACTAAATTAGTAAAGAATCCATATATAAAAATAACAATCAACCATGCATAAAAAAGCCTATAGATTCTCAAAAAACAAACCTCAACGTGCAATCCTATACTCGGAAAATTAGAGAGAATAGAAAAATGCAAGAAAAATTGCAAAAAAAAAATGTAAAAAAATAGGTAGCTGACCAGCTGCGGGGTAGAAAATCTTACCCCCTGTCGTCTAAAGGTGCTTTAAGTTCTTACTTCTTCTTAGTTGTAGGGCAGCACTATATACGAGCCGAATGTTTCTAACATTCCATTACACGTGCCCCCTATTGGAACACCGATGGACGCGCCGTATCTGTGAGATACACAATCGGTTAATTAAAAAATATAAATACTAAAACTGAATGTTTCGCATTTACATGGTGAAAACGTGCACAGACAAATAAAGAAGGCCATAAATATAAAAAACATACATATAATATACAATATAATATACATATAACATATACATTATATGTGTACTCGTCAATCCAAGTGGGTAATGAAAATATGCACCAAAAAAAATGAAAGAAAATATCCTCCACAACCCCTTGCATTTAAAGAATTTCACTCTGAATCATTTTCATTACTGTCACGAACAACTTTACAGCCACCAACACAAAAATAGTCACAGTGTTGCAGGCATAAATATTGGCCACATTTATAGCACGTATATTTGGTGAGTCTTGCCTTTTTATTTGAATTTTCATTATCATTTTAATTGACACTAACGCTCGACTGAACTGTTAAGCAACACGAGCTTGAGGAATAGAAGGGAGGGGGACGACGTCCCGCTTCATGTGCATAACCAGTAATGAAAAAGGCTCAACTATGTATCTGTCAGATACAGCGCGTGTAATGGAGTGTTAATCAGCAATTGTCTTATATACAGAGGAACCTCCTCACTCCATCCAATCATTTTGGTTGTGACTCCACGTTTATTTCTGCAGTCTTCAAAAAGTTTAACGCAAGTAGATTGCTGCTGTAGTTTAACCACCAATATTCGTGGGATGTTCTGAGAGGTGACATTACTTGTTAATACTATTAATCGGTAAATAGATGAAATTTCATCTTCTGTGAAAGGCACCTCTAAAGCTGCAGCAATCTGGCAGAAAGTAGCGGGCAAATCCTCCGACTGTTTCACAGGTAATCCATGAACATCAAGCGTTGAGGAGAGCGCATTTTGTTCTAAATAATTACATCTACTCATTAAACTGGAAACTTGTGTCTTCAAAACCTTGTTCTCGTCTAAAATAGATTCAGAATCCGTTTGGAGCTTGATAATGTCAGTCACATTCGAGAATGTGGTCTCCTCTAATACCACAATGCGGGAAGTATTTTTAAGAACATCGGCTTTTATTCCTTTGATAGCTACCTCGAATGAATAATTAAAAGCCATTCGTTTAGCCTCAAAATCCTCCAACAAGGAAGTGATTTTTTGAAGCCCGGACTCCTGTCCTTTAAAAATAGCGTTGGATATTAATTCTTCTACTCCGGGCCCAAGTGTGACAGAAGACATCCCTGGATTACTTACGTCTCCCTCAGATGAAACAGAGGAGAGAGACCCACGATGACGGGTACTTTCCTTACCCAATGATTTCGAGCAGTCAGTGCACTTCCAAACCTTCAATTTTGTGTTGATACTTTCAAAATCTCAAGTCGCCAAATTCAGACAAGTCAAATGCGACAGTGCGCTACACCTACCATAAGTTAGAGAATCCATCGCCCCTCTCGCTATAGATCCATTACAGACCGCACATGCCACCATAATGGTAACGTAACCAGCACGTAACCAGCACGTAAGCAGCACGATACTCAAATTTTAAAAGGTAAAATAAAACATTTTTTTGAATGATGGTGAAAAAAGAATGCACTTCTATTTGTTCACTAGGACGAAATGAACACCTCTAACCGTGTATAGCACCAGCACTTCTTTAAAACACCAATAATTTAACGAATATAACGGAGCGATATAACACACGTCACGTGCAAACGACCAGAGTCGAGTAGATATATATTAGTGTGGCCCAAAAATATACCTTTTGGAATTTTCGATCCACGCAGTCGCCAAGTCGTTCTTTCGTGGAATCAAATAAGTACATATTATTTTATTTCAAATAAAATGATTTTTAGTTCATTGTGTAGTATTTTGAAGTTTTCTTCTAATGTACGAATTAAAATAGAAAAGTTTCAAGAGAACCTGAAGCGAGCCCTGAGATTTAACCCAGACGACAGTTTTAGTGTTATTACTCTGCTGTGTAAATCATTGAAGTCAAGTGTTCCCCTAGGGTTGGGGTATTATAAAAAAATTAGTTGGTTCCCCAGAAAATGCAAACAAAATTTGGGAAATGTGTTGGGTTACAGGTTTGGGCATGTAGCAGGGAGCTTTATGGTCGAGCCTGCATCTGAAAGTCCTAATCCTCTAACAATAAGCCACTCTGAGTTCAACTTAGCTGCCATAAATTCTTCAGGTTCGGCGAAAAGCTGCTGTTGGACTGAAATTTTTCATTTTCACTCATTTTCGTAATAGCTTCAAAACAATAAATTAAAAAATAATTAACATTTTTTTTATAAATCTGCTCTTAAGACACTGAGAAGAGAACAAGTTTACAACAAGGTAAAAAAATCGACTTACAATTTCTTGAACAAAATCGAAGAAGCAAAAAAAGTATACGTTTTGTACTTTTACAAAGTCACCAAACGCGTCCTCGGGTTGCGGATAGAGCGTCCCTGTACCAAGGGCTTCTGCTGAATATGGTTACAGTAATTAATAAGCAGTCGCGGACAACTGTCCAAGGATGGTCCCGAAGGAATAACCCCTAAGCGGAGGCGTAAAAACCGTGCCGAAAGTTGATGGCACCTGGTTGAGGTGTCTTAAACGGTGACTCTGGGATACCGGTCGACCTCTCAGAGTATGCAGCCTTATCCTTGCACGCGGGGTTCTACAAGGATGGACAAACCCTTTCCCTAGCTGCTCGTAGGAACAACAATGACACCACCAAAACACCAAAAGGTTGTAGATGCGGTTCAAAGCGATCGAACGCTCAGAGCACTCGACAATGGGTCGGCAAACAATGACCATCATCCTAGAGTTCGAGCTGCTGAAAATAATTTAGATGGAAACTCGATGACGTACCGGTAAAACGCCCACATTGAGTGGACGAATCAACTCAAGGATGACTTGCTAGACTGCCACGATGCCAGCATTATCCCTGTTCACCGAGGTTTCATCGAGCGAATGCATACTCTGTGGTGCCAGAAACACCCAAAGCTTCAGCAAGTTTCGATTCAATCGTTGCGAAATCAATGTTCCTACCTACTAAATAGATATGTAGGCGGAGCGCTTCCCCAACCGCTGCTTGATCAAACTGCAGCCGAATTTGAGGAAGCGACATTAAGACCAACCGCGGAAAGCAGGCACCTTCTGAGAGATGATCACGAGTTCAGGACAAGAAGGAACATTAACATGCAAGTTCCTCATAAGCCCCAAGATCTGGCTGAAATCGATGCCTCCCTTCGTAGAGAAATCTCGCAAGAGTCCGACCTCTGGACCTTCAATTGCTCAGTTTATGGTGCTGCGAGAGCGACCACCTTATAAAATGTTGCGACAACCTCATATAATCTGAGGAGGAATGTCCATCAATCACTGCCGAAGATGTAAAAAAAGCACTTAGAGGCACGAAGTACTTTTCCGGTGCTGGACCAGATTGTATCAAGAACTTCTGGTGGAAGAAGTTCACTTCTACACACCAACATTTGGCCCGCATATTCACCTCATATTTAAAGTCGGAGAATTACAGGCAAATAACTTGTTTAAACACACTGTATAAGATCTTTGATGGTGTCCTAAACAACAGGATTGTTCGGCGAATCGGGCCTGTGAAGCGTGAGATGTAAGAACAAGGTGGCTGGAAAAAATTCATTAACTCAAAAATAAAATTCTCGAAAGGGTCACCCTCGGGGTCATGTGTTTTGACAACAAGGACCGAAGGACGTCGTGAAATTCTCTACGTAGTAATTAATTTCGAGTAGTTTCAGCTCTGTGATCATCCAATTCCAACACGTGAACTCTTCTTTTAGTACCAACAGCAGTAGTAGTAACACTGAAAGAACAACTTTCAGTTTCTTTTTCAACACCAGCCATAGTTTGCCACATTGCAGGCACGTTTTATACACAATGATTCAATATCATCGGTTGAAAATAAAAATAGTAGGGGGTTGAAATATCGAATCAGGATAATGCTTTTATAATTAAATATCTGTATGTCCTAGTTTTTATATAGGTCAAATTCATACCTTCCATATGGAACTGGGTCCCTAGTAAAAATGCTTATTAGAAGCCAAATATCAACCTAATAGGATGTGTTATCTATCAGGTCCTATTACTTTCGAAACTGGGTTTTGTCCATGGTTCTATGTGGTGTTCTATTAGGTAATTGTGAACTTTCTAATTGGCTCTTTTTTAGGATCTAATGTGTACTGTATTCGGCACTCGTACCGTATGAGCAATTAGTTTCTAACTGGAACCTAATCGGATTTGAATCTGGTTTCTGTGTGGTTTCGTATTTGGTAATTTTGAACTTTCTAATTGATTCTTATTAGGATCTGATGTCGGTTACATTCGGTACTCGTAACGCTCATCTATTTGGTTGAAATATCGAATCAAGAGAGTGCTTTTATAATTAAATATCTGTATGCCCTAGTTTTTATATAGGTCAAATTCATACCTGTTATATGGAACTGTGGGTCCCTAGGAAAAATGCCTATTAGAAGCCAAATAGAAAACTAATCGGATGTCGTTTCTATCAGGTCCTATTACTTTCGAAAGTGGATTTTGTTCCTGGATCTATATGGTGTTCTATCAGGTAATTGTGAACTTTCTAATTGGATCTTATTAGGTACGATTTCGGAACGAAAAAAAAGTTATATCTTAAATTATTGTTATGTAATCTTCACTTTTTATAGTTTTTAAGTACGTGATTCGCCAATACAGTCGCTTACACATATAATCGCCTGCTTAAACGCTATGAAAAATCTAGCTCGCTGAGGATTCGAACCTTACCTAACTACTTAAACTTGCGTATTCTACCGCGCGCTCTAACTCATTTCGCTATCGATGCACTTGGATCTTGGTTACAAAATCTCGGCCTCGTATTTTTTAACTTATTGTTTCTTCAAAGAAAACGTATTTATGATGATTAATGGGAAGTTTTAAGGCAAACCGATAATCGTCGAGAGACTTTATTCGAAAAAATGAATTTGAAATTAAATTTTATTTATTTCAAATACGCCTCGATATTCTTTTTTCTTTAAATATTTAAAAAGTTCAAAAAAAGCTATCCTAAGGTAATAAGTAATAAAGAACATTCAAGTGCAAAAATTCTTGAATAACCTTGGTGACAAAAAGCGAATTTTCTATAATACAAAACCTCCATTAAACGGGCAGTTTTCAATTTATCCAATTCTTTTATAATACTTTCTTACTCAGTTTTTCATTGGAAATAACATTTTTTAAAGAATAATTCAAAACATGTGAACAAAGAACCGAATTTCATTTATTCCAGAAAGGGATCAATACTTTTGGTCTTTAACCCTCCTTTAGACGCAACCGGCTTGACATTTTTAGTATTGGTTAATTAATATAAGCTCTTTGGAAAACCTCTAATCAGTTTTATAGTAGACTACTTGAAATTTGACTGTGATCCTTCAAATCTGCCAGGTTCCCTGCACCCGAGCGGACCAAGTCGTCAACAAATTAGCAAAAAGAGAAGCTTCCATATATGAAAATTGAAATTTTACTCTCAGGAGTTTTCTGGGTTGCCGATAACGAATTTGATTTTGATTCCACCAAAAAAATGGCTGATGCAATATGGCGGACACTTGTATAAACAATGTATTGGATTTCGATGACAATCGTCATACTCGAGTTTCATGAGTCGATGATAACATATTTGTCGTCAGTTTTACAAAAAACATAATGGCGGAGGCAATATGGCGGACAGTATTTTCCAAAACTTATCTCATTCCAACGAAAATCAGAATACAACGCTTTTTTGAGTCACTAATGAAGTCTTATTCATTCCGAAGGGAAAATGCATAACAAGAGGAGGGTGGTGGTTGATTGAGTCACTGATTTGATATACACAAGGCATTCGGTTTATTATCGCACGAAACGTGAAAAATAAAATACTTTTTAACTTGGTTTTTACTTTAAAATAACAATTCCTGATCAATAATTGAAAATATATATAAGGTATGAAAGCACATTGGCTACAAATTACAACTTATTTCAATTTATGTTTTATTTTGCACAATGCACACTGAGATAAAACTTGTTTGTCGAAAATATATTATTTCTTATGCAGAAACTTTAAATTTTATTCAAATTAATTGAACTCTGATTATCCGCACAAACAATCCTGATAGAGCCTATTAGAGCAGCAATTTGGTAATTTTGCAACTTTCCATAAAAGACAACGTAATAGATACCTAATAGAACCACCTTTAAGGCTGCACATTGAATTTTAATTCCGATTAACCGGTGATAATCCTAATACAGCCTATCAGAGAAGCAAGTTTGTACTTTGTACCATTTAAAGTAAATGAATACCTCATTTGTAACGATTAGAACCTATTAGAAGAATATAGCACAATGAATATTTGTTATCGGAAGCCTAATAGAACCTCATAGAAATATTTTTTCGATTCCATTTTCCGTCCCAATAGTAGATTAAATACCTAATATAACAGGTTAGTATCCATATTGAAATAAAAAACTATTAAGAACCATTTAGAACAATAGAGAAATGAAAGTGGATCCAATGTACTATCTAAACGATTTCTATTAATTACTTAAGCGGCATTTTTAGTAAAATTGATTCCGAAGGTCTACATAAGTACCTAATAGAACATGTTAGGGAAGGAATTTCGTACTTGTAGCACTAGGAATAAAGCAGATCCTAATAGGTACCTTATAGAGCCACTTAAAAGACATCACTTTAAATTTGAATAAAATTAATGATTCCAGCATGCCACTAAAGTACCTGATAGAACCTGTTAGGGAAGCAATATCGTACTTGTAGCATTTGGAATAAAGCAAATCCCAATTTGTACCTAATATATTCGCTTGAAACACATCTATTCGAATTTTAATCCTATTGATTAGATTTCGACATCCCACTAAAATACCTAATATAACCTATCAGGGAAGAAATTTCGTACTTCTAGCACTTCGAGTAAAGCAGATCCCAATAGGTATCTATTAGAACCGCTTAAAACAAAT
>CAKNWT010142252.1:0-10186 GCA_932066315.1 Andricus coriarius
CTGTAGACCTAGAAATTTTATTTGTAATATAATGTTAAAAAATGTAATATATGTATTCATTCTAAGCTGGGCCATTAACATTTATAGGCAAAATACTCGCAATAAATTATTACTTTTTTTTAAAACCTTTTTTGTTATATCTTTAGAGTATAGCAATAGTGGTACTGCGCGGGCGGTATATTTTCACCTGGGTAGTACCCGACTACACCCCGATTAGACCCCGACTAGGACAAGTCGGGTCATCCGATTAGTCAATCCACCGTGACGCTACTGGTCGGGGGCTAGTCGGATGACCCGACTAGCCCCCGACTTAAAGTGGGACCAACTGGTCGGGTACCCGACCAGCCCACCATTTGCATTTCCACACGGGCTACCCCACGGAGCGCATATCTTCTTCCTATTCTCATCATGAGAACATTTCCACCTGTGACTCCTTTTAAGGTCCGATTTAGTATACTTAAAAGACTGCGTAAGCTTTGTACTACTCGTTGTTTTTTATAAATCTAAAAATGCACATAACTCACGAAAGGGATCAGCTATGATTTTTAATTTAACTGATTTTTAATATCTATTCGATATAGAAACTTTCTGCGTTAGCAGATTTTGGATCCATTTTAGTCAAACATTTTCAGTCTTCAAGCACACCGTGATTTAATAACAAATTATTAATTAGAAAATATCGCTTAGTGAACAAATAATTTTTGCAATCATTTTTTTTCCAAAATCTGTAAAAACGTTGGTAATAGGTCTACAAACAATTATCTATTCGCTAAAACACTCGCGCTCATTGTTAAATATTATTATTGGTCATAAAATATTGGATCCTTGAGTTATTTTCCCGACACGTCTACCAGAAGATATATTTTATTACCATCGATAAAAATATTGCTTGTTTTTAACAGAGAATGGACTTTTTTATACAGTTGAGAGAGTTGCGAAAGAAAAAGTATGATTGCAAAACATTATCAATAAATTAACTGTATTTCATATAAAAAAATCGTATAGAACATGCGATACGGTACAGATTAGCAGAAGCTATAACTAGCGCCCTCTGTTTCAAGAAATGCGAACCTTGAGTGAAATTCAAATTTATTTGATGTATTACTTTGAAATATTATAGGTATTACAAGTATCATAGTGAAATCTACACAGGAATGATCCTAGTATATTTATTATTCAATAGTCAGCAGGTATCGTGAAAATGGTAATTTTTAAAATATGCGGGCTTGTTCTTAATACTTTTGTCGGCTCATTTCATCTATTGTTAGTGTTCATACATGACTTGTTCGGAATATTCACATGAACGATCATGTTAATTATGTATAACACGCACTGAAATAGAATCCATATATGTGGAATTCGAAACGGTTTTGCATGATTAGGAAAAACAAAAAAATCCGTATTCAATATCGTCAGATGCGTAGAAAATTATACAATCTGAAGGAAAAATATTTTTGGGCATATTGACAATGAGGGCGAGTGTTTTAGCGAATAGATCATTGTTCGTAGACCTATTACCAATGTGTTTACAGATTTTAGAAGAAACAAATTATTGCAAACATTATTCGTTAACTAAGCCATATTTGCTAATTAATCATTTATTAATAAATGTCATGAATATTTTTTCGGAATCAGGTCAACATTATTTGTCAGAAAAATCATTAAGGGGGCAACATAACAAATTTAGTATGAAATATGCCTATTTGTTTATAGCAATGCATTTAGGGTGTGTGATTTTTCGAACATAAATAACTGCGTTGCGCGACCTATAAATATTAATCGATTTCGCTCAAATTCTTACAGAAATTTTTTTTTTAATAATCTTTGAGAATCCGAGTGGTCTCGCATAAAATTATAAATTTTTTTTTTGCATCACTCTGTTCTATATTAGTTTCATTATAGAATTTCAGAACTTGTACGTACCCTTACAGTAGAAGCGTTACAGAACAGTCTTACCTTTATGTTCCGTTCTTGGAAAATGTGTGACCTTCTAGTGACATAACAGTTCTATCACTCTGTTCTATATTAGTTACATTACAAAATTCCATAACTGTTACGTATCCTTACAGTAACAGCGTTACATAATAATGTCACCTTTATGTTCTGTGATTATTATGGCACACGATTGTAACTATGTGGAGTATAAATGTTCCCTTTTTGTCATGTAACATTTACAGAACGTGTCCGCTCGGATGCCTCAGAAACACTCAAAGAAATATCAAATCTGCAGATGTTCTAGGGATCTTGTATAACCTTCAAATGCTTTTAATTTATTTTTTAGCATTTCCAAACAAAAAAACATTTCACACATTCTTTCAAAATGGAGAGACGTCATTAAAGCCCTTTTTTATTGAAGATACTAAGAATAATAATTCTTAATTAATTATAATTAATTAATTTTTCTCTGGCATAATAAGGTAGCGGACCATAATATAAAAGTACCTAGTATCAGTAGAGGGGCTAGCTGCATTCTAACGCAAGATTCCTATTACCGACATGATCATGTTCCATGCCCAAAAACGTGGTTCATGTCCGTGCTAAATCTGGAAGCTTTGAGATTGATGTAGAGGGTATTTAAATTAATAAATTAATGATGACGCAATGTCCGCTTTTATACTTCAGAGCGTGTGAAAATTGCAGTAGAATGTTGTTTTGTAAATTTAAAAATCATTTTTTTAAGAAGCAAGTTATCAAGGGTATACCTATATATATGGGGCAATAATATCAAAAGAAAGCCAGTAAGAAATTTAGCATTAAACAATTTAAAATATGACAGAAATAATATCATGTTTTGGAATTTTCAAACATGATAAAATTGAAGAGTGCGCAACGTGAAGCTTACGTTTCGGTTTAATTCTATGAAAAAAATGTGACGTCAACTTTCTGTTGGCAAATATCAAGGGGAGAACTGCTGAGGAATTGTAAGTGATTTTTAAATTAAATTTTAGAATTAAATTTTTTTGTAATTTTGAAGTATATAAATATTTCAATACTAATAAAATGTATTTTAATGTTGAAGGTGGGTAAAGGAAAATACGGATTAACTATAATTTTAGGTTATGCGTTTCATAACCTCTTCCTGCTGACAAAAAATGGCATATGTGTATAGAATTAAAAAAAATTAAAGTCAATTGGGAAAGTACTGAATGAATAAAATTATATAATGCAGTGCTCACGAAACACAAAAGAATGATTATTATGCTTCATTTATTTAAAAGTATCATTCCCTTAATTTTGGAGGAAAAGAACTTTCCTGAAAAAAGGCCTTTCCTGAAAAATTATTGAGGTGCGACTTTAAAAATAAAACTCTCTTTATAATATAAATACCTACATTTACGGCTGTGATTGTGGCCTGCACCATAGTTCAAACCATGATTGTTACGGTGACATATCGCGCATAAATTCAACCAGCAATAACCTATTGCGCACGTCTACATACCACCATAACCCACTGCGCAAGTCTACAGCAAGGATTACTGCGCATATATTTTTAGCTTAACTGGAGCTAATCTCCTCAGGTATCTAGAGAGAAAAATGTCATACACTCTAAAAATTGGCCCTTTTCGAATCCACCCATAGTGATATTTGAACCCAAATTACACCACGAAAACCTCAGTTTTAATAGTTGTGATCATTGAGACTTTTGATCACCATGACATGAACTAGATTTTCCCTCAATTACAAACAAATTAGCCGAAAGCCAATTTCTGTACAAATTCTGCGGGGTTCTTTGATCAAAAGTTATTAAATATTTATTTATAATTATCGATACTCTTGTTGACCCTTTTTTCACAAATTTGTCTCACTTTCGTAATACAATTAATATATGAAGGGTGGAAAGGCAGAAGGTGGGAACTCACAATTTTTTGAAAATGGGGATTATTGTAAGAAAATTCTGAAAAATTGAAATACACATCAAGTTAAAAGTATTTGTTCGAAATCGTATTTTTGTTGGTAATAATACCTTAACGTTTTATTTTAATTTCCATTAAAAATAAAGACTTTCGTGGACAAGCTTTTTTTGATATTCACAAAAGGTATTTAATTGAATATCTTCATGGTTCAACAGCAGACAATGTTAATTTTATTATTTATCACTACCTGAATGCGAAAAATTATCTGTCACACTGTGACACCGTCTCATTGAAACTAACCATTTAAAAAAGGAAATGAAAATTACCATTTTTGTCACGATTTTAAAAAGATTTTCAGAAACAAAAGAATTCTAACCTCAAAAGCAAAACTCAGTTTTCTCCGAATTGAATGATTTTTTTATCAAACTTTTTCCCTCTGTATTCAGTAACTCAACCTCTTGGGGATGGATCATACGTTTATTTTTTAATTGAGTATTTAATTTCTTATCAATCCCTCAAGTCGAGTAAGATTGTTACGATCCGTCCTGGTACGTAATTAAATTTTGTATTCAACCTATTTAAAATATCAATCAACTCTCCAGGAGGATGTATGCAACGTGAGCATTATTAAAACATGAGTCAGCATGAACATTCGTTCACCCATGCCAATAAGTTAGAGTAAGATAGAAAAATGTGAGAACCAGAGAGAAGGGAAGAGAGAAGACGACAAAACGAATCATTGCAAGGAGAGTACTCATCCAGACACTGTTTGACGCTTGTACCTATGCACTACTACACCTAACGATTCGCTCGCGATGCGAGTGCATTTCCTTATCTCCAACGTCCTTCCTATGTGAACAAACGTTTCTATTAAATTCGGACGAACCGACAGAGCATCGAATTTCGGCATCATCGGACCTAATTTGGCAAATTAAATTGACTTACCCAGCCAGATCTACGAACGGACGTAAAACACTTTCGGATCTTTACTCGACGGAAGATAGAACGCGAATTTAAGTGACATAACGACGTACATACGTGTAGCCATTTAAATCTAAACCCAGCAGAGATCGTTTCCTACCGTGAAGGATGTGTCGATTCTGCAAATCAGCTTAAAGCATCCAGAATGAAAACGATGAATCGGGCCCAGTGCAGTTCTCTACGAAGTGCGACGGTCCAGGGAAAAGTGTGAACGTGACAAGTTACATCCCATCCCAAAAACGACCAATCTAATACTTGCACGCTTCTTCCTCCTCTCTGGCGAATGAAGTCTGGCGGTAGCTATAAGTTAGGGTAATTCGAATATGAAATCATTTTTGTATACTTGATTCCATTGGAATTTTACCATCTGTTTTCTATTTCATTCTCTTTTAATTTAAATAAATTAAAATTGAAATTAGAGTCAGAGCTCCTTCATAGGTTATAAACATTAACCATTATTATCTCGTACGTAACAAGATGATGGTGGCAGCGCGAGCTGTGCGACAGGACAACACCCCTTTATCACCCCTGTCACGTTACCGTTTACTCGGAATTTTACAAAATCAATTTTTATCTGCTTCGTCTGTAAAATGATAAAAAAGGTTTCTAAATGTTCACAAGAAATTTCGGTTTAACTTTCGACAGTGAAATTTCTATTTAGCCAGAAATATTGTGGACTGAAGTGTTCAGAATTAATTTAAAATTCGAACAAATCGAATTCAAAATCAAACTGCGGAATTATATTGTTGAGTGCAATCATGTTTCCTCAGAATATCCCCACCACAATTTAATTTTTATTTGATTCTGTCAGTTTGGAAGTAAAACATGAGCTGCTTTCAGCTCTTCGTTTTGTTTGAATAGCAGAATTAATTTAAATTGAATTATCCTCAAAAAAAAAATCCAATTCAAGATCGCATGAATTGAATTAAACCATGAGCTGCATTTAGCCCTTCATTTTATTTAATTAGCAGCTTGAGTTTTTATTTATTTTTGTTTACCTTGAAAAATTAAACTCTGATTCTATTGCGTAAGTCGAATTAAAACATGAGCTGCTTTTAGCTCTTGCTTTTTACTTAAAAAGCAATTAGCATCTAAATTTCATTTTTGCAACACCCACCTCAAAAGTTAAACTTTTCATGCTTCTACATGGTGCCTGAAGGACCTTATTTGAGTAGACTGTGTGCGAAACAATTTTCGCGCATGCGCAGTTTGAAGATGGCTTACTTTAGATACTGGTGAAAAAGCTGGGCATGCGCACTTTCGGGATGAGGTACTTTAGACACTGGCATAGTTAACTTTGTTATCGTTATTAGTTATTGAATGTCTATAAAAATCATATAATTAATAACTATGCATGCACGGATTCGAGAGGGAAAAAACTGCAAAGAAGAATAGTTCTAATTTGGCAGCTAGAACTATAAAAGGTCCTTTTATTGTTATCCTTTTAACGAGTTGCAGTTAAGTTCACAAAAGTTTCACATGTGCGAGATTTTTAATTAATAAAGTTTTTGTAATTAGGTTCATGAGCCTATCATGACCTGCGCGGTGCTCGGTAATTTGCACACTGACGTGTCAACGAAGATGGTCGGACAAGTACGCACACGCTCACATACGCAAACTGATTGCGTATAAATACATTCAAGCGTTCTACATTTTCATCTTTTCACACATTCCAAACATACCGCCCGCTTCGTGTGCATGTACAGCACGAGAAGAAACTAGAAAGATTTCATGGGTGAAGTTGGTAAGTCACAGTATAAAAAATAATTAAAGCTTGTTGTTGATTGGGATACCGCCGTTCATGACAAATAGTCTTGAAGTAAGAATAATCATAAGCAAGAGTAAAATTGACGTAATGACGCTGGTGAAATTCAGTTTCGCCGCCCGCCATGAGAAATAATTTTGAATTCGAGTAACAATAGAAAACTCTCCTAATACTAAATAAATTGGTATACAATACAAGTATGGTTAAGAATTAACCCTAAGTTATAAGCAAGTGCCTTGGCAAGACAGACACTATGCTACTTGAGATTTTTTCTCAGTTTTATTCAAATTGCACAATTCAGTAGAGGATTTAGTTGAAAGAGGCAACAAGCAAAGCTTAACAATCGGTTGGTCGAATTACGAAGTGAACGTTTTAATGCAAACTGAGCGAACTAAGATATCCTTACCTGGATAGCATTTTATTACGCGACCAAGCGACCATTTTGTTGGAGCGAGACCATCCTTGCGCAATAATACTAAGTCACCGATTTTCAGGTTAGATTCTTCACGTGTCCACTTGTATCGGCGCTGTAATGAATGCAAATATTCCACAGCCCAGCGTCGCCAAAAAATCTCAGCTATATGTTGAACGACCTGCCAACGAGATCAAAAAATGCCCTGGTGTTAAATACGTGAACATTTTTTCTACATCTGCTACGAAGACAAAACGATGACAACGCCAGCGTAGTATAATGGAAACTAGACCCGTGAGAATTTTAGGCCCTTCATGAAGATGCGAATTTAAAGACGTGTTATTGGAAGTTAGACTCGAAGCATTAAATACTACACTTAGAGGAGTAGTAGAACTACTGTCTTTAACAATAGGGTGATGAGGTAAATAAATTGTTTGAGAAGTATCAATATCAAGACACTCCTGAACGCGTTCCATGTGTCCTAGCTGTTCATATTCAGTTAAAATTTCATCTTATTTAGAGTACAAGGAGGAATCCTTAAGCAAACGAGCATGTACCTTTTTTAAGACTAATTTTGCTCTATTCAAAGAATTACCAACATCTATTGGAGGACCGTTCCTAAAAGGCAAACGTATCATATACCTTCCCGATGGTAAACTTTGATGAGTCGATAAGAAATGCTGCTCACAATTCATCTCATCGGAGGACAAAAGTGATCTGGTTGTAGGTTCTTCCATCTCCCAGAATCTACGCAAGTCGTTATGAAGGACTTCATCGGTTATACTTTGATGATCTGTGATAGGTACAGTCCAGCCCGTAGTTGGTTTATGGACTGGCCCAGAGAGGATCCATCCGAAAACAGTATCTTGAGCTGTCAGAGAACCTAACGCACCTTGTCTAAGTCCTGGTAAGAGGCAGGATCTAAAGATGTCTGCTCCTAAAATAATAGCTATACTTTCTGAGCTAAATAGATTAGGATCTGCTAACTAAAGGTCCTTTAATACTTTTTCAACTCATCGCCCCGGTCTTACAGGTGGAATGTAAGACGCTAAATGTAGTAATACTAACGCGTGCATAAATACCAGTTCGAGCATACCCATTTTCGGCAGAAGTAATATTTGAGCCAACTTTTTTGCAGTACCTATCACCTCACCTCCTACACCATAAACTAGTGCATTAACCTTTTCATACTTTGGATTCAAAATTTTAATTAATCTTTCAGATACAAAAGAACATTCCGAACCTTGATCTAGGAGAACTCTAAATTCATGAGCCCGGCCATTATCAGCTCGTACATTAATTACGGCGCTTGCTAGTAAAGTAGAGCGTGAAAGATCGAGTTTACTGTTGAAAAAATAAACGGTGGCGTCATTTTTAATAGAGCCTATTGCATTCGAATGATGGACTCCCTTTATTGATAGGGAGGGAGGGAGGGAGGGGTATCCGATACCTCCTTTATTATTACTCCCGAATTGCTAGTTCCGGCCACTCGAGAACTGATCGCGAGCGTGTTAGGTGCAGTCAACGCCGGTGTTGTGGCAGTAATGTTTGGATAAGATTTAAATTCAAAACGTAGCAACGTGTTATATTTACGATGGCACCTACCACATGTATACTTGCTGGAACAATTAAACGATTTATGGCCTGGCGTTAGGCAATTTAAACAACAACGGTGTCGCAAAGCAAGTTTCTTGCGTTGGTCAATCGCTAATTCTCTAAATTGTTTAAATTTAAATAAATGACGACTCTCTTTGCACATTAAACATTTAGATTTAGATTAGATTTTGATAGTTGAATCGCTTCTTAAGTGCGAATGCGTGTTGCTAATAAATCACCTAATTTTTTGAAAGTAGGATAGTCAGTATCAGATCCCAAATGCGTATCCCATTCCTTCAATGACGACATATCCCATTTACGCAGTGTCCAAAAAACCATGACATTATTCCAATACTGAGTTGATCGATTTAAATTCTTTAAACATGTTAAAGCTTCATTTGTAGTATCGCGTAACACCCTCAATTCCACTACAGCATTATTTGAGACATTCGGAATAGAGGCTATTGCTTGCAAATGAGCATTAATCAGAGCGCGTTTATTGTCGTAGCGGAGTTTAATTGTATCTCAAGCAGTAGTGTAATTCGCATCGGTCACTGTTACATGTTTAATCGCATGGCTAGCGTCACCTGTCAAAGAAGTTTTCAGATAATGTAACGAGACACCTAGGAATAGTAGAATTTTGTTGAGTAACGTTTTCTCGCGTTGATTGATTTGCTATTGCCCAACATTTGACACAAAAGTATGCAATTGTAAATTTAAATAGTCGAGAGCTGCAAGATAAACTTCTTCAATTTATAAAAAATGGTTTTTAGTAAAATATTCTATCGTCTTTTTCTATTCCGAAGTGTAGAGCGCTCTAGCCTGTAAGTCTAGTTCTAAGCATCGATGCCATTTTTCATTTAGTAAGTCCAAACGACCTTTAACAGTTGTTTCATTTCGTTTATCGAGTGCGAGTTCCTTGAAATTAATTTCTGTACGTATAATAGCTTCGTGCAATAAAGCAAGCTCAATACATAATGCTTCCATTTTAGACATGATGATTTGAAAAAATATTACGCAGAGATACTAGCAATAATAAGCTAGAAATGAGTATAAAAATTCGAGTTTAGCTGAAGAGAAAATATTCAGCTGGGTTGTTCAACATTCAAGTAAGCAATAATCCTTTGGCGTACAAGCAGCCGTAAAGGTAAAAGATATCGTATGCGTCTTTTGTATCATAATAATACCAATGCTGTCAAAACATAAATATAAGATGATAAGTAAAGCAACCTTACATGTTTATACAATCATAATAAGACTGTCCCAGCGTAATGCGAAGGTGACAGCTGAAAACTTCGTAGAGTGCGAAGTTGACCACCGTAAGACTTGCCTTGTAGACACTCTTCGTTGGAAAGCGAGGCTTTAATTTTCGATATGAATACGAAGAAGCAGAAAGACAGCTATTAACAGCTGATTGGACTGGAAACTGGCAGCAGTAGAAAATCGATGATGGCAGAAATAATAGGAGCATCTGAAGATAAAGTTCCCTTAAGTAGCAATGAGATGGATGATAAACAGCGAGCGGTGAAGAGAGATGCAATCATGGTTCACAATAAACATGGTCGTGGTTACCTGATG
>CAKNWT010142254.1:0-10510 GCA_932066315.1 Andricus coriarius
ATTCGTATTTTTGGTTTAATCGTAAGAAATAATATTAACAATAAACAAATTAAATGTATGGAAAAACTAAAAAAGATGCAATAAAATGTTTAATATCAAAATTGATTTTTTTATAGGATATGCACTTTTTTTAATTATAAGAACAAGACAATGAAAATACCTATGTTTCAATATCAATGCATATTATGAATTATAATAATATACATTTATTAAAATGGCAGATTTTTCAAGGTAGGTGAGAATAAAAATTAAGGCAAAATTGGGACCTGAATTCTTGGGTGCGCCACCGTCGACATAATTTCAATATGACCGCTATTCCAGGTAGATTTTGAATAGAATCCTAAGTAACGTGCGAAAATCATTACAAATTATTACAAATATTTTAAAAATGAAGTTCACTATTGGTGAAATTTGCGCATTTACGAAGTCGACACCTTCGTGTAGAAACTTCGTTGAAGGTGAACAAATTCTACGAGCGGGACACCTTTTTTGTGGAAAAGAAGAAGGCGATGATAGTTCGGTGTCAATAATTCCATACTGTTTACAAACATCCAATGTAAAAAGTGATCTCATGAAATAAAGGGGGGCGTACATTTATTATGACACCCTAACCTGGACCTCTATGCATGATTTGAAATGGAATCGGTCATCATCCATAAAAAAAGATGTTGCTCTTTCGAGGTTAAGCTCATGACGAATAATTATAAAAAATGGAATATAATTATTATGTTTTTTTGATCAATAATGTACAATTTTATCGTTTATAAATACTTCAATTTATTTCAGCTGGCATATTAACGATTACTTACTTGAGCCAGAGCAGTAAAAATTTTTGCTTTTAAAGTGCAAGGAACAAACTACCATGGTGTCAGTTGTAGGTTTTCCCATTCTAATGAATTTTCTCAAGCTATGCGCTGATCAATCTTTTCGGGCTCTCCAAACGTATTTTTAATTCTGCACTGAGAGACTTTTTGTTAGAATAAATGATAAAAATGAATGAGAATTTAGTATAATATCGTTCCAGAATGGGGAAAACAGGGTTTGCATATCAAAAATTAATATAGTGGTTTTCAGCCGGCAAAATTAATATTTTTGTTTGAACAAATGGAAAGGATGTTGCAATAACTCTTATAAAACTTGGGAGAATTTAAAATTCACTTTATCAAAGTTGACAAGCGAGGTTAAAACGATAGTAATACATTTGATTCGAAAGAGTGAAAACATCGTTTGAAGTTGTCATACAAAGCATATGAGAATCTCAAACAACTATATGAAAAATAACTTACTCCACCAAAAGATGTAACCTTCAGTAGGAGGAACTAAATACAAAAATTAGATACAATTAAATACGGAAACGCGTGCAAAATTATTGTTTTCATTATTATATATACTTAATTTATTCACTACATACATAATCGCACGCTTAATCGCTATGAAAAATCGGAAATGCTGCGGCGAGATTCGAAACCTAACTTACCTAAATTACTAACGCATTTTATCCCTGACAACTAAACCCCACGGCTAACTTACATTATGTAATATTTGGCTAAAATCTCGGCAAAGCGGCGTCGCCTCACAACTCAGGGCAGTATGACAAATATTTGGGCCCTGTTTCATGAGTGATTTGTTGCTTCAAACATTTTTTTAATAGATAGGTTAAACATTTTATCACTTTCAATGATTTAATTGATTTCTTATAAAATACATTTTTTAAAGGAATTTATAATATTCTTGTATGAATGATATTATCAAATTGGATATCTCAGTATGTAATATTTTATAAATTGTACTCATTGAATTAAATCTTATTCCCTTAGTGTATAAATTTCGTGAGAAAGAATTCCTGATGTTTTAAATCCAATAGTAAATGAATTAATTGAAAATAGAAAGAGTTAACTTTAGGGTTAACACACGTCTTGGGGTTTCGGGACATGTCCTCTTTTTTCGAGGTCTGTCCTCGTGTCCTGGTTTTTTCCTGAAAATAGGCAAAATCTCCTGGTTTTTTACAAAACCAAGATTTTTGACAGCAAAGCTAAATATTACCAATTGAGAACTTTGTACGCCTGTACAGTGCTTCGGTGTATATGTACTTATTTATAAATACAATATTTTATAAGTTTAATAATAAAAATATATATAACATATGTAGGGTGACCATCCGTCCGGATTTCCCCGGACATGTCCTCATTTTAGGGCTTGTGTGAGTTGTCCTACAGGATTTTTTACTTTAACCGGGTTTTGTACGGATTTTTCAAATGATACATTTTTATTTTTCAATCAACTTTTGGACCTTTTTTTGTACAAAATTTTATCATTCAATGCCATCTAACCATCGACATACAGTACTGAACCACTAGCTACGGCCGTCAGAAGTGGAATAGGGAATAGAAAGAGAGGTAGAGACGAGAAAGTTGCATGTCTTTTTCTAAGGATGATAACTGGTTCTACTCATCTGCCATCTACTTGCTAAGAAAACGATCAATCCACCAATCGCTATCCGTAGAAAAGAACAGGTGGACTTTCTCGATTTCCCCTCTCTTTCTATTCCCTATTCCACTTCCGATGGCCGTAGCCAGTACTATATGTCGATGCAGTGAACATCGATGGTCAATATTTTTAACTAATATTGGCCGGATTTTTAATTATAAATATACTCTTTTTCAAATTTTTCTGTCCTACCTTATCCTCTTTTTTAAATAAATTTTTGTCCTACTTTGTCCTCATTTTTCAAAGCTTTTTGTCCTACTTTTCAAAAATCAATTATAGTCTCCCTGAACATATGTCAACACGTGGAACTGGACCGAATTGGATTTGGACCGACCGCCGCCGGTGCTCCATTCCATGTTCGGCTCTGCACAATCGGACGCGATCGGAAAACGGCGGAAACACTCGAGGAGCATTCTCAAACGAAACTATATGAAAAATCAAGAATAATGATTTAATAGTTTGCTATGCGTCTTAGATTTCTGTCAACTTCATATTGGCAATATCAATTTCTAAAATACGTTTTCGAGATTATGATATCCTCTATATTTCTTATTCAATTTATTTTTCGAAAACTCAGTAAAAATAATATCACTTTTTCATAGTGCTAATTTTTGAAATGGAGGTTCATAATATTTCGTATTTAGAATACTACTTTGCCGTCTTCGTGTTTTAGATACTCATATGATAATATTACATTTCGGTACTGTCATACGAATGAGTGTAATAAAACCTCGGTTTTCCATATTTTGGAACGATATTATACTAAATTCTAATTCATTTTTTTCATTTATTCAAACAAAAGGTCTCTCAGTGTGACAACTGATACACCGACTACAGGAAAATGGAAAAATCGCAGCGTTTCATATTTTCGCGCTGTATACGAACAGCCAAACAGGCAGCAAAACTCTTTGCTTTTTGTTTTTCACGGGGAAAATTCCATAACAGAATTTTTCAAATAACAAAAGAAACTTCTGCCTTAATTTTAAATCAATTTTGAAGCATTATCTATTACAGTAAAAACTCGCCTTTTTCCAGACCTTAAAACGAAACGATTGGACACGATTCTTTTATTTCTAAGCTGGAGGGGACCCCACCCATGCCGCGAGTGGGTAGTTTATTTTTATATACGATGTTCATTGGCTTCCCCGTTCTTGTATCGATGCGCCGCCGGTGGCTACTTTTTCAAACGAAAAGCGCGGGTGATTTGAAATCAATAATAAATACTATCAATAATAATAAAAATAAATACACCCGACATTTCTAGAACTGCTGGCCCACGCAGTTTCTCAGCGCGTAGGAAATCAAAAAACGACGCAAATATTTTGCGGAATAGTGAGTTTTGTGGCATGACGTCGATAGGTGGAAATGCCAGCCGTCAGGAAGGTTAGTGCATGGTACTGCAACTGCATACGACATTTTGGAGAAAATCTCCGAAACGTGAAGGTAAGTTATAAAGGTCTGCATAGTAATCTTTTAAAGTGTAGAATGCATTTGTGCAATTCTGTTTCTTCATCCTTTTATCGGTTGAAGGCCTTACAGTTTCACGAAATACAAACAACTGTCCGAAATTTGAGGTTAGATTACCACTAACCTGTCATTTAGGATATTTTCTTCTATTTTGTGAAACTGAAAGGTCGTGAATCTACGAAAGAATGGAGCATGACTGAAAAAATAGATTCTACATTTGAGAAATATTACTATTTGTACATTTATGACTTTTACGTTTATAATATTTTCTCGAAAACGTCGTGAGACGTATTACTATGGCGCCATGTCAAAGTACTCAATTTAAGGCTTACCGCTCTTCGGGCCCCTTTTTTTTTAATTGGTGGGAATTTTCGGAACTGCGCAAATAGAAATAACAGTCTACAGCCAACGGGAAATGTCAAACTCTACCTGGTTTTAAAGGTTTCAAATTCTGCAACCAGACGGTGTGTCGCAGCGCATCGGATCCCAATAGGGAACAAATGTTAAAGTCATCATGAAAAATAAAATTTGTACATTATTTTACAATATCTGAAATAAGCTGTCCGGTACCGAGGTACAGAAATAAATTTAATATAAATTTTATATAATAGTGTTGAACATAATGTAGAAAAGTTCGCCTTTTGGACAAAATCGAGGCGAAGCACGAGAAACGTGATAAGAATGTGTTCGTTAAAGCTGAAGTAGCTTTAACAAAAGAGAATTCACAATCACCAAATTATAGTTGTCGATGCTTGACCTTTAATTTTAAAAGGCCTGTGCACAAGTGTAGAGGAAGTACAAAGACTGAACGCGAAGCGCGATATAAATTTATGATCGAGCGCGAAGCACGAGAACTAACAGGCGCGACGAGAATGTACCCGCGCAGCGAGCAGGTTTTTGTATTCATTTTTCGCCCGGTTCCACTTAAAGTGAATTCAAGTGGATTCTTGCAAGTAAATTGAACGGAATTTAAATGGATTCAAGGAGAATTAACTGCACCAGTTTTCAGTGACTTCAAGATGAATGAAATTAAATCCAATGTGAATTCAAGCTTCATTTCAGTGAATTCAAATGAACTTCAATGAGTTAATTCCAAGACAATTTAACTGAATTCTAACGAATAAAGGGAAATTAAAGAAGAAATAATTGTAACAGCATACAGTTGAATGCTAAATTAATTTAAATTAATGCAAATAAATTAAATGTGAATTCAATTACATTAATGTCCGTTTCAAGGAGAATTAATTGAGCTGAATTCAAATTGAACGCAAATTTAATCCAAAATTGATGCAACTGAAATTCAAGTGAGTTCATATTAAATCAAGGTGAATTGAAGTGATTTCCATTTAAATTGCGAGCAGGTGTACACATATCTAAATTCAGTAGTATTTGAAATTATTTGAAGCAATCAATTAAGTATAACCAAACCATAGGAAAAAAATCTGCTTCTCTCGCAAGATTCAGTGCACCTAGGTCGCGCGTATGTTTGATCTCGCGCTACGCGCTCGATAATGTATTTACCTCGCGCTACGCGTTCGGTCTTTGTACTCCCTCCACATTTGCGCACAGACCTTTTAAAATTATGGGTCAAACCATCGACAACTGTATTTTGGCGATTGTGAATTCTCGTTTGTTAAAGCTCCTTCGGCTTTAACCAACACATTCTCATCACGTATCTCGTGCTTCGCCCTCGATTTTGTCAAAAATGCGAAGTTTTCTCAATTATTCTCAACTCTATTATATCAAATAATATTTGTTCCTTATTTTGCATTAATATTTATTCTCAGCTACCCTGAAAAAAAGAATGTGAGTAGAGTGAATGACGCCTGAAACAAAGACCTTGGATACTAATGGGCCCAAGTGGGGAGCCACACATAACAATTTTGTGAGGCTTTCCACGTGGGGTGATCGCTAGAGAGATTGATCAGCAACCTGGGTCGGAGCAGTGTTGGGGAATAAACGTGTTATTTAAATAAATAACACGAGAAGTCTAGATCAATCTAAAATATCTATACCTTATACCTATATACCTATCTACCCTATACCTATATACCCATCCACACACTACTACTTTCCAACCGAGCAATTTACGCCTACCCTGAAAGGGAAGCGGCTTAATGGTATAATAATAATAATAATAATAATAATAACAAAAAAATAGAGCCATAGAGCCTCGGTGGCTCAGTTGGTTAGACGCTCGGACTTCGCCTTAGAGGTCCGGGGTTCGATCCCTGAGCCGGTACCTCTTGAAATTTTTGAATGTACCTTTACCGAGGTTCTGGTGGTTCGGATCCCACCTTAAGCTGTAGGTCCCCCCATCATGCACTTGACTGCAACCCAGTCCGTGAATGATGGGGTAAAAACCAGGCTTTGTCCAATGTGTTAAGGCACACGTTCTTATCAGATCACTTGATTGCATTACAATAATGCGTCCGTGACTGATAATATATACCGGGACAGCCCCGTGCATACTATTCAAAAAATAAAAATCCAACTACACAAAAAATGCCTTCGACACATTGGGCTGTAACCATCTTAAGCTTGAGACAATAATTTTACATAAACAATAATAATCGTTATTATACGTCCATTACATTATAATTTTTATTATTATTAATTAATATTATTATATTATTATTATTATTATTATAAAATAATAATTATATCATCATCTCATCAGTCACTTGACTTAGTCCGTGGCTATGATGGAAAACCGGGTCCTTCTTAACCCGGGAACAAGTTTGAAAAAAAATAACAATAATAATTAATAATAACATCGTCATGCGAGAAAAAAAAGATGGAAGAGTCTGTATCATCGACATTGCCTGTCCACTTAACCGAAATTTGCAGGCAACCTATACATATACAACCAAGATCCACAAGTATAGCGAGCTAAGGCGAAGTAAAGACAATATGGAGGAATGTGAAACATGCATCTATTCATCCTATTGTGATCTCGGCTACAGGCAATGTGCACGCAAGATGCACTGAACATCTTGAAAATTTAGGAGTCAGTAGGGTACTGGCAGCAGCTCAGAAGGCAGTTTTATTAAACACCTGTCGCATTGTAAGAAACTTTCTGGACCATCAGGAAACAAGCGACTAAAAACTTATACACTGAAAAAAATTTGTAGGTGTATTACCTAGAATTCTTGCTATCCCAGTTAGAAAGTATCGCTGGATTTCGTCTTCCTAAATAGTTAGCTGTATTGAACAGATTTTCTTGCAGGCAAAGTATAGGTACAGTACCTAGAAAATTTATCTGTCATGCTTATATTTTTATTGATAAACAAGTATAGATGTCACACCTAACCAGGTTCAGCTAGACATTCTAGGTGAAAAATATAGCTAAACATGACAGCCTATCTAGCTGCGTTTTCTGGCTGAAGTGCCTACAAATTTTCTAGCTAACAGGCCGATATATTTCTAGGTATGATGATGAAAAAATATAGCAACACCCTCGTTCAAGACGCCATAGAAATAAAACATGATTTTTATGATTTTCTTCCTAAGAATCCTTGCAGCGAGTATTTTAGAGCAGCGCTTCGGAGGTTTCGATTATATTCATTTAATTATAATAGATCAATGTTATGCCTTATTAGACCTGTCTAATTATTTTTGATAACCTAACCTCAAAAAATGGTTTTTATCCCCGATTTTATTTATAAACGCGTTTATCCGAACGAATAAAACAAGACACGAGGCACGAGCTTCTTACATTTACGGAATCTGAAGTGTACAGGCCGGGCGTTAGTGCTGCGAACTAATTCAAGGCGGTAATTTTGAAGATGCATGTCAATTCATAGGCATGAAACTGATGCCACGATTATTTTTGGTTAGAATTTTCAATAGATAAAAAATATTTTTATATATAAATTAATAAAAAATTGCTTTGAGTTAATGTTTACTTGAAAATATGAGTTCCTAATATGGCGATACTCGTATAGCCACAGAATCTAAACTTTCTAGGTAGAGCGATATAGCTGCCGCGTCTAAACGAATTAGCTGCACGAGCAAACCAATTATAGGAGATACGCTGTTTTGAGCATGACTGCTAGAATGTTTAGCAAATGGTGATAGATTTATCTCCTAAATTTTCTGTCTGCAGGAGATAGACGGGTTTTATATCTTACCTATCTAGTTTGCAATCCTACCTAAACCTTATTGCAAATTCAGCTATATCTCCCCAGCAATATATTTCTAGCTACAACAGCTATACAATTTTTTTCAGTGTAGAGTGACACATGGTAGCTCTAAGAAAGCATCCAGAGGCGACTGTCGTCACCTCCAACATTCACGGCCGCTGTGTAAGCATAACAGTGGTAAAAGACGAACTTCATACTATAACATGCTCCTAATTTTGTACCTACAACATCATCGCAAATGGGTTCATACACTGAAAAAAATTTCTAGGTGTATTACCTAGAATTCTTGCTATCCCAGCTAGAAAGTATCGCTGGATTTCGTCTTCCTAAATAATTAGCTGTATTGTACAGATTTTCTTGCAGGCAAAGTATAGGTACAGTACCTAGAAAATTTAGCTGCCATGCTTATATTTCTATTGATAAACAAGTATAGATGTCACACCTAACCAGGTTCAGCTAGACATTCTAGGTCAAAAATATAGCTAAACATGACAGCCTATCTAGCTGCGTTTTCTGGCTGAAGTGCCTACAAATTTTCTAGCTAATACGCCGATATATTTCTAGGCATGATGATGAAAAAATATAGCAACACCCTCGTTCAAGTCGCCATAGAAATACAAGATTATTTTTATGATTTTCTTCCTAAGTATCTTTGCAGCGAGTATTTTAGAGCAGCACTTCGGAGATTTCAATTATATTCATTTAATTAAAATAGATCACTGTTATGCCTCATCAGACTTGTCTAATTATACATGTAACTGATCTAGCATAAGGAAATGTGACGCTGTAAGAATAAGTCGCTATTATGAATTCAGAATTAATACCTTGATTCATAATGAATATAGATTGATTGACATAATAAACGAAAAAATCCATCAACATTATGTATAATTTGTATAAAATTACACTAACACCAGTGCTCAGGCTTTTTGATAACCTAACCTCAAAAAATGGGTTTTACCTCTGAAGGGCGAAAAAACACAGAATGTGTATTCCGCTGCAGTTGAAAACTTCCACATATTTGACATAACAATTTCACTCGAAAGACGAGATTTTATTTATAAACGCGTTTAAATGAACGAATAAAACAAGACACGAGGCACGAGCTTCTTGCATTTACGGAATCTGAAGTGTACAGGCCGGACGTTAGTGCTGCATTTCAATTCATAGGCATGAAACTGATGCCAAGATTATTTTAGGTTAGAATTTTCAATAAATAATCAATATTTTTATATATAAATTAATAAAAAAATACTTTGAGTTAATTTTTACTTGAAAATATAAGTTCCTAATATGGCGATACTCGTACAGCCACAGAATCTAAACTTTCTAGGTGGAGCGATATAGCTGCCGCGTCTAAATGAATTAGCTGCACGAGCAAACCAATTATAGGAGACACGCTGTTTGAGCATGACTGCTAGAATGTTTAGCAAATGGTGATAGATATTTCTCCAAAATTTTCTGTCTGCAGGAGATAGACGGTTTTTATATCTTAGCTATCTAGTTTGCAGTCCTACCTAAACTTTATTGCAAATTCAGCTATATCTCCCCAGCAATATATTTCTAGCTACAACAGCTATACCATTTTTTTCAGTGTATATCGTATTCATTTAACTAATTATATTCTTATCTCATCAGTCACTTGACTTAGTCCGTGGCTATGATGGAAAACCGGGTTCTTCTTAACCCGAGAAAAAGTTTGAAAACAAAATAATATGCATTGATATTGAAACAGACGTATTTTTATTGTCTTATTTTTATAATTAAAAAAGTAAGAATCCTATTAAAAATAAATTTTGATATTAAACATTTTATTATTTTTATTGCATCTTGTGCAGTTTTTCCATGAAAATAAATAAATTCCTTTTTAGATCATGTTTGGGTGAACATTTGTTGTATTTTTTTTTCTTATATTGCATAGTTCGAACGCAAAATGGAATTTTTTATTTTTTAGTATTTTTTTGGTGGTTAAAAGAGAACCGTTGGTCAGAAACGCTGGCTAACGGACTTGACCTTTCTTTTTGGTCTCTTAAAACGTGTGCTTAAAGCACAATCCAATCCGATTAGTCTTTCAAAAATTATCCATTGTAAAATCTGTTTTTTCGGATTCAGGGGGCTCGAAACGTGGAGATTAAAAGAAATTCGTAATAATCAGTTTTCACAGAAAACTACCTTCTCATCATGATGAAAATGTAAAAATGTTAAATTACATCGAACCTGGATTAGAGTCCGGTTTTGGAACTGACGATGGACTCCAATCCAGGGTCTCCGAACTGTATTGTCACGCCTTAGTGAGCACCGCACATCCCCCCGCAACGCCCCTCACCCGTACCCGTGGCGTCAATTCTCGGAAGACTCCAATCCAGGGGTCTCAAATCCATTACCGACTGTAATTAAAAGTAAAACCTATG
>CAKNWT010142260.1:4461-15786 GCA_932066315.1 Andricus coriarius
ATGTATTTCTGTATCTCAAGCTGACACTGCCCATTCAGATGATCGTAATTCATAATAGGTATTGGCATTAAAACATACGTAATTTCATTCTCTTGTTTTTATAATTATAAAAAAGTGTGCATCCGAGAAAAAAATGTTGTTATTATACATTTTATTGCAACTTGTGTCGTTACTCCATAAATTTAATTTGTTTATTTCCAACGTTTTTCTTTACGACTTATACTGAAAATACGCATACTACTGTAAAATGGTTCTAAGCCAATTTGTAGATATAATTTAGGCGAAAAATTTTGTTAAATAAAAAGTTTTGTCGTTTTTCCAAAAAGTAAATTTCTCATTTTTGATGCATTTTTATAACAACAGTTTATAACAAATTTGTAGATCTTTTTTGGTTGAACAACTTTTGGCTTTTCATGTTTTCTCATAGCTTGTTTCATTTGTCCAAAAATTAAATTTTTTTATTTTTAATGTAGTTTTTCACGAATAGAACAAAATATTCAGAGCTGTGGTACCTTTAATACCCCCTCCCCCTATAATCTAGGTCTACCATTATTGAACGTAAATTATTTGAAATTTTCACAAGCGTGAACTTAGACACTTTAAGCTTTACCTTTCCGGGCCTATTGCCACTCTTAAGAGCTTACTTCAAAAGGTACAGGAGGATATTGATTTGGTGGTGCAGTGGGCCTTGACGAATGGCCTCACTCTTAACCCTGCTAAAACTAAGGCTTTAATCATACGACCTCCTTCTTCTTCACTTGCAACAATTGCAACCTTGCCTCCTCTCTTGATCGATGGGCGTCTTATCCCCTTTGTGGATTCTGTGAAAGATTTAGGCTATATTCTTAATCGCTCTGTTACTTGGAATGAACAAGTTGCGGATATCTCGAGGAAAAACTTTAGAGTCCTCCAACAGCTTAACAGGAATAAAGCATCACTTCCTACTCCAACGCGTATCCTTCTAATTAAAAGCCTCATCCTCCCTTTCTTTGACTACGGCTGTGTTGTATATGATGATGTTACTGATGAACTGAATGCGAAGCTTGAGCGTACGCTTAATGCTTTCATTCGGTACATCTATAACATCCCAAAAAGCGAACATATCACCCAATATAGAGAAAGAGCAGGACTTCTTAACGTTGCTAAAAGAAGACAATTTTTTATGGGTAACCTGCTTTATAGCCTATTCAGTAATGAAGCTCCACAGTATCTTCTTAATCTCTTCCATTTTATTAACAAAGATCAACCAACACATTCCAAACTCCGTGAAAGGAAAACAGTACTAAAAATTCAGCCACACCGCACGTGTAAAATGCAAAGGTCTTTTGTTATTCGTGCTGCTCGACTTTGGAACAAACTACCTATAAGCATTAGAAATGCACCTTCACAATTTCATTTCAGAAAACTCCTTTTTGGTTACTTATTTAACATATCAAATCCTACCCTCGAAATTACACATTGGTAACACGTAATCCTTGAGTTTAATTCTCATATAAGCATGCACTTGAATGTATTTACTTTTAAGCATGTACATTTCCGTATGTACACTTACAATAGTACTGGTAATAGACCACATCTACTTATGTATCTTAGTTTAATTCATTACGTCTGTTGAATACCTATTTTTTTTTTATTTTAATCGTTATATCGATCACCATCACTTTTTAATTGTAATATGTATCACCTGTTCCTTATAGGGCTATCTAGCCCTAGGAACTTTTCATGAATAAATACAAATACAAATACATGTATCAAGATGATTTCCAGTAGAAACCTTTAAATTATTTCTTACCTGGAAAGCGTGTATCATACTAAAACCTGGAAATGATTCCCACTTCTATATGACTTATTATTTCTGACATGAAAGTGCTCTAACAGATGTTTATGGATGGTTAAGGAAACTCTAAAGGAAATTCGGAAAAATAAAGGAATACAACCACACAGACATATATTTTTTGTGTTTGAGAAGTTATAGGCACCGGAAGATACGATCATGCTTCCTTAAAGCAACCAACCCCGACGCAACTGGAACGTGTGTGTCATCCTCTTCTGCTCCTTCTGTCCTAGAAGGTAAGCAAGAGCGGGAAATTTACGCGAGTAAACATAGTGGAATACTGTTCCTTGGAGTCAGGTCTCTAGCCGCGGATGACTTTATGCGGCCGACCGGACAGTTGGAGATGAAGGTTGAAACCTTCATAGCCTCTGGATACTTTTTTAGAGCTACCAATCTTTGTAGAATGTTATGAGGAACAGTTTTGACGGACAAGATTAAGTCATCCCAGAAGAACAGCCTTTTGCATCCTGTTCGCGATGGAATGAGCCTGACACTGACAAGCCGGAATCTTGTTGAGTTGGCTAAGAAATAAAGCTTTCATACCTCCAAAACAGCCGATTATGAGAACTACAAGATGAACTTAATCAAGTGCTTAATATTTCGCCCGTTTTTCTTTCTCCTTTGCCGTGATAGTACCATCGGCTGGTGCGCAGAATTCGATCACGTTAATTATCTGGGTCTTCAGATCTTGGAGGACAATATCATGCTTCATAGCACTGATACGTTGAGTGGTGGAGTATAAGAAATTTCAGTAGATCTTACACTGATCACTCTCCACAACGCACTCGAGTTCCTCCTGGGCGTATGGGAAGACGGGCAATAGATTAAGCGCTCACAGTAAACTAAGGTGTCTATGGCACCGTTTTGACAGGCAAATAGAAATCCTTCAGTCTCCGATCTCAATCGAGCAGGCTTGAGAAACATGTCATAATGACCCATCGAGAGCTCTTCTCTACGTATGATGCCGTAGAATTTACCATGAAGGGGCTTGTCAGCATGTTCTCTTAGTATAAGCGACTGCACTGCTTCCTGCTCACGATTTTTTAGCACTGAAGGTGTTAGTGATGCTAGGTCATGTGTAGTGTCGCTGGAATCAAATGGAGGCCAAGCTCTTCTGCAGCCCTATCTGCGATACGGTATAGAAACGCTTCATCATTGATTTCTTCATGTTGATCTACGAGTCGCATAAGAGAATTTGCACTACTTAGAACTGAGCAGGCTGTAGCCAGAACCGTTCTTCGATGAAGACAATCCAAGCTTAGCAAGCCTCTACCCCCTTTATCTCGAAGGGGGTATATTCGAGATACAGATGGTCGAGGATGATGACTTCGATGGATTGTCATCACCTTGCGTGTGCTTCCGTCAAGTTGCTTCAACTCGTGGACATTCCATTTCACTGCATCAAACATGTTGAGCAGTATAGGAACGGCCAGGATATTGGTCGCCTGGATCTTATTGTTTCCGGATAATTCGAAAGCTCAAATTTTTCTGAGAATATGGCGATGCCTTTTGTAAGGGCTGTTTTTAAAACACGCACTTGTAGGGTTTCCGCCTGCGGTATTCCAAGATATTTATATGTTTCTCCATTACCAAGATGTTGAATGCTACGGCCATGTAGTTCTTTGGATTTGACAAATGTCCGGTCTTCGGGATCAGTACCGTGCGTCCTTCCACCAGCCACTGCGGGATGGATTGTTCTCTGTTTAAGAAAGCAGTAAATATACGAGCTAGATATTGGTGCGTAGAAGTTAACTTCTTCCACCAAAGGTTGTTGAATTTATCTCTTTCCCTTTCGATAAATTTCCTGACTTCTTCAGCAGTAATAAGTGGACATTCTTCCTCTGGACCTTGCAACCTTTGCATCTGGGAAAGACTACCAAAGAGTGATATATCTGAAGCGTCTTCATTTAGCTGATAAGTATCTCCATATACTTCCTCCCAGAAGACTTAAATCTCTTCCCGGCTAGACGGATTTTCAACGGCACGTGACGTTTTATTGAACAGACGGGAAGGATGAGTAGCAAATTTGGAACTTTCTTGAACCCACTTTACTCGCCATTCAAGGCGCTGTTTCGCTGTTCAAAGAGATCTTATTTTTTGGGCCCAGGGCTGCTTGATGGTCAACAGTTTACACTTGTTCAGCATGTGATTTTCTTTCCTTAAGTTTCGAGCAAGTGCCCTCACTTTTACAGTGAATTTTTTATTTGATATTATGTAGCTAATCACTCACTGAATATTTGATGCATGCCGTCTCGCCGTTTCTATTTAAAACTGAAGCTGTGCAACACGCTCGCGAGTCTTACTCAGGTGTACTGAAGTATCGTTACTTCTATTGTCGCTCAGCTGGGAGACCGCCTTCTTGAAAACTAAACAGTTCAGATTCAGAACGGGTGGTATGTTCGCTGCAGGAAGTTGCTCTTCTTCTTGCCGATAAAGAGCTTCATATCCGTTCTTGTGCAAAAAAGGATACCTGATCTCTTAAATAATAAGGAGTTTTATGAGCATATTCCGGGAGGATGTAATTAGTTAATTTAATACGATGTATGAAATCATTTGCGACGATGTTTTAGGTGCAAAATTAGGACCATGGTGTAGTTTGCAGTTCGTCTTTTACCGCTGTCATGCTTACACAGTGGCCGTGAGTGTTGGAGGTGGCAACAGTCGCCTCTGGATGCTTTCTTAGAGCTAGCATGTATCACTCTATATGTTTTTAGTAGCTTGCTTCCTGATGGTCCAGGAAGTTTCTTACAATGCGACAGGTGTTTTACAAAACCGCATTCTGAGCTGCTGCCAGTACCTGACTGACTCCTAAATTTTCAAGATGTTCAGTGCATCTTGCGTGCACATGGCCTGTAACCGGTGGATAGGCTCGGTAAGTTGTTGATGTATAATGCTCGCCACATCATTATGCCTGTGCGTATATTCTCTTTAAGCCATTACGCGATAACCATCAATAATGTGATCAATGGATTCGTTGGTATCTCCACATAATTGGCACCGTTCAACCACGTCTTGATTTAAAACGTGTTTGCAATAGTTCCTGGTGTTGACAACCCTGTCCTGTATCGCAATAACGAATCCTCCCGTTTCCGGATACAAGACGCACTTTTTCAGCCAAAAATTGGATGCCTCACTATCCACTTCATGTTGATATAACGTTTTAGGGTGCTCGCCATGGATGGCTTTCTGTCTCCATTGCCTTTATAATTCCTCTATGGTTTCTGCCCTGGTATTCAAGGCCTCCTTTGAGGACAAATTCAAGGGCGTGTAGTCAAGATCAGCTTTACAGATGGTGTTGTAAAGCGTAACATCTCGCTTGTTGTTAAAATAGTCTCGCAACTGTATAACTTGTGACTCACACAGTTTCCTGACATCTACAATGCCTCTACCCTTTCTATGTCGTGGTAGAACTACCCTTTCAATCGCCGAAATATTGTCGTTCAATGATTTTTTTCCATACTTGTTCTCGCGTTAAAAAGAACCCGTTTTTCCATCATGGCCACGGACTAAGTCAAGTGACTGATGATAGAAGGATGTAAATAGTTAATTTAATACGATGTATGCAATCATTTGCGACGATGTTTTATATACAAAATTAGGAGCATGGTGTAGTTTGCAGTTCGTCTATTGCCGCTGTTATGCTTACACAGCGGCCATGAGTGTTAGAGGTGACAACAGTCGCCTCTGAATGCTTTCTTAGAGCTACCATGTAATGATTATATTATGTAAGAAGTTGTAGGTTCCAGAAGCTACGATCATGGTTTCTTAAAGCAACCAATCCCGACGCAACTGGAACGTATACCTCATCCCCTTCTGCTCCTTCTGTCCTAGAAGGTAAGCAATAGCGGGAAGTTTACGTGAGTCAACATCGTTCAACACAGTTCCTTGAAGTCAGGTCTCTAGCCGCGGATGATCTTATGCAGTAGACCGGACAGTTGGAGATGAAGGTTCATAATAATTATTATTAACGTATATATATTAATATATAAATTATTTACGTTAATTTGGAGGCCCATGTTCTTCATGCTTGTATGAAGTTTATGCAACATTCTTTGCAAGTCCTCGTTTGATTCTGCCATAACAATCTTGTCATCTGCGAAAGCTAACTCACGTACCTTCACTGCCTCGAGATCTACACCTTCTTCGTCGAAGAGGGCCATTCTTAGACACTTATACATAAATATGATAAATAGCATAATATCGAACCAGTCACTCACTTTCCCATTAACCCTTACACTCGCTTTACTACCTGTATATATTTTGTTTTTATTGCTTGTAGGAGCCATCCATTGACTGCGTACTCTTTAAGGACTTTCCAAAGTTTACATCTATTTACCTTGACAAATGCTTTTTCTAGGTCAAGAAATGCACATAAAACTTTCTTTCCTACTCTCAAGCTCTTTTCTGTGATCTGTCTTAAGCTAAATATTTGATCCGTACATGTTCTACTTCGCATAAATTCACTTTGTACTTCCGATATCTTTTCTTCTGTTATTTTCATTACTCTACGGATAAGTATTTTTGAGTATACTTTATTTACGGTACTTAATAAGCTGATACCTATGTAATTATTGCAGTTGCTCTTATCTCCCTTTCTTTTGTATATTGCTACGATAATCGCTTTTCTACAATCGTCTGGGACTTCTCCCGTCTCGATACATAAATTTATCAATTCGCACAACCTATGGGGTATATACTTGCCACCGTATTTCAGCATTTCAGTGACACATAATTTTTCAATTGGATTTTCCAATGCATTATGTTTTATGTCGCAGTTCTGTTGCCCTATATTTTCTCCTCCTAATAATTCCTTAAAAGTGTCTTTTAAAGCGTCTACTATCCCGTCTGTATTATATAGCATTTCACCTTTTCTGTTTTTTATGCTGACAAAGTCTGTATTTTTACTTCCCTTCGTCTCTTTAAATAATAGTTTCATGATTCCTTCAAAGTCGTTTTGTATTTTCTTCTCTTCTTCTGTTCTGATTTTATCTTTATTTTCCTTGACTAGTCGTTTAACTTTCCTATTTTTGTGCCTGTAATCATTTTTGTGCCGATTTCTCTCCTCATCGCTAAGACCTGTGATGTTCAACTATCTCTTGTACGCTTCTTTCTTTTCTTGTCGGGCTGCCTCGATTTCATCATTCCACCATGCATCACCAGACTTTTTTGCTACAACCGCCGTACCACACACTTCAGTCGCAGTTTTAATAATGATATCCCGTAACATAGTCCATGCGCCCTCTATATCTTTATTGTTTATAAGCGCTTCCCAAGTTGCCTCATGTATGCGTTCATTTAATTTATTCTGAAAGTCTATTCGCACTTACGGTTTCTCTAAATTTTTAATCTTTATTCGCGTTTGTTTCATTTGTTTGATTCTCTTTCTTCTCCATCCCCGCCCTAAGTCAATTATACTGTGGCTATTTCCTGTACGCCAGGTGTACATGTGAAACCCCAAAATCACCTAGCACCCTTTCTGTATTTGTACCCTGACATTGGACGCCGACCCTTCCGTTCATATCTCCTAGCAGAATGATTCATTCATCATGATCGCAAGTACTTATTGTATCATTTAAAGTGTCCCAGAAGGCGTCTTTGATGTCTCTCGGAGCACTATCAACTCGGGCGTAGCACGCTATGATAAATAATCTTCTGATTCCTACCTTCTTTCTAACCAACAGCAATCTGGGAGATACATTTCCTTAATCTTTGAGATGCTGTCTTCCTTTTTCATTCATAATCAAACAGACCCCTTGACTACCATGTGATTCACTATCTACTCCTGACCATATTTCAAAACCGTCTTTTAACACCCCATTTTCTATGTTTCTACTTTCGCATCCCTTTTTCTTTGTCTCAGGTACACATAAAATATCTAGGTTTCTTGCGTGCATAGTTTCTCGTAATTATCTTACCTTAAGATCATTCACCGCCCTGGCATTCCAAACACCCAGTCTCCATTCATTGCCTGAAACGCGACCTTTACATTTACCGTGTGTATGCATTTCATCAATCAAAGTTTCAGTCCCTTCCGAGGCTATTTTATTGTTTGTATTATTTATTGTTTAGATTGTACACCCAACTACCACTTTTACGCGCGAACACATACTATCCGGGTATCCCACTCACGCAGGAACGACGTATCTCTACAGACATAATGCGGCCGTAAGAGTGCTTTATTACCATCTTTGTTGCTCTTACGGTATTGGACGCGTCTCTGCCCAGCCGAATGCTCCGAGAGAGATAGAGTCAATTGTCCAAAACGAGAATTCCCAAATTTTCTGGAACTACGATTTTTGGACAGCAGTATCTGTTGCACACTCGAGGCCTGACATCGTTCTCAAAGACTTCGAGAAACGAACTATATTCGTGACTGAATTCTCGACTCCGGTCGACTATTACTACTCCGGTCGAACTTGATTGGCAAATCAAATCGAAATAGATTTTATTGGCCAACCAAGTTCGACATAACCTCAAACTAAAGTTTCAGGTTAGCCCTGAAGAAGTGAACTGCCACGTTAACTAAACTTCGGCAAGATTTTTAGTTTTTGTTTTAAAATTTACCTATTTTTTTTAGCTCTTTTTTTTGTTGTTTGAAAATCAATAGTTTTAAGCGAAAATTGAATTTAAATTTAAATAATTATGTGATATCGGATAATTTTTATCCGACACCCGATACACTGAGAGACCTTTTGTTAGAATAAATGAAAAAAATGAATTAGAATTTAGTATAATATCGTTCAAAAATAGGGAAAACAGAGGTTTTATTACACTTATTCGTATGACAGTACCGAAGTTTAATATTATCATACGAGTCTCTAAAACACGAAGACGACAAAGTAGTATTCTAAATACGAAATATTATGAATCTCCATTTCAAGAATTAACACTATGAGAAAATGATATTCTTTTTACTGAGTTTTCGAAAAATAATTTGAATAAGAAAAATAGAGAATATCATAATCTCGAAAACGTATTTTAGAAATTGATATTCACAATATGAAGTTGACAGAATTCTGAGACGCATAGCAAACTATGAAATTATTATTCTTGATTTTTCATATAGTCTCGTTTGAGAATGCTCCTCAAATGTTTCCGCCGTTTTCCGATAATCAAAATGGACGTGTCAACATTCGATGTCAAAATATAACCTTTGAAATCCCTTTACTTGTAACCCGCCTAACGTAATAATTTTATAACAAGTTTTAGAATTTTTGCTTTTTTTTGTAAATTCCCTCTGTTGGACATATGTACTTTACTAGTTTACCTGTTATTTTACGTGTTTACATATACATAATCACAGTGCATCATATAAATATAAAGATAAAAAATGTATCAAATATTGTTATCATAAATTAGACCTTTTATGCTTAACTTATATTTGTTGAATTTAGAACTGCAAAAACAGATGTTTCTATCTCTTTAATATTTTATAAATGTAAATATAATAAAAAAAGTTAATGAATTCTTATATTTAATTTAAATTTAAACAAGCTAATTGGGCGAAAGTCGATCAGTTCTGCAGTTTCGCATTTTCCCCGCTGAGTCAACTTGGGAACTATAATCATAATAATCGTGTCATGCCCCTCGTAATATTTAGCTTTGCTGCCAAAAATCTTGGTTTTGTAAAAAACCAGGATATTTTGCCTATTTTCAGGAGAAAACCAGGACACCAGAACAGACCTCGAAAAAAAGGACATGTCCCGAAAAACCTGGACGGGTGGTAACCCTAAAGCTAACTCTTTCTATTTTCAATTAATTCATTTACTATTGAATTTAAAACATTAGGAATTCTTTCTCACAAAATTTATACACTAAGATAATAAGAGGTGATTCAACGAGTAGAATTTATCAAATATTACATACTGAGATATCAAATTGGATAATATTATTCATACAAGAATACTATCAGTTCTTTGAAAAAATGTATTTTATAAAAAATCAATTTAATCATTGCCCAGATATTTTTCATACTGCCCTGAGTTGTCAGGCGACGCCGCTTTGCCGAAATTTTTGCCAAATATTCCATAATGTAAGTTAGCCGTGGGGTTTAGTTGTTAGGGATAAAATGCGTTAGTAATTTAGGTAAGTTAGGTTCGAATCTCGCCGCAGCGTTCCGATTTTTCATAGCGATTAAGCGTGCGACTATGTATGTAGTGAATAAATAAGGTATATATAATAATGAAAATAATAATTGTGTGCGTGTTTCCGTATTTAATTGTATTTAATTTTTGTATTTAGTTCCTCCTACTGAAGGTTAAATCTTTTGTTATTTTTCATATAGTCGTTTGAAATTCTCATATGCTTTGTATGTCAACTTCAAACGATGTTTTCACTCTTTTGAATAAAATGTATTACTATCGTTTAAACCTCGCTTGTCAACTTTGATATAGTGAATTTTAAATTCTCGAAAGTTTTATGAGAGTTATTGCAACATCCTTTCCATTTGTTCGAACAAAAATATTAATTTTGCCGGCTGAAAACCACTATATTAATTTTTGATACGTAAACCCTGTTTTCCCTATTTTGGAACGATATTATACTAAATTCTCATTCATTTTTATCATTTATTCTAAAAAAAGTCTCTCAGTGTAAAAATTAGAAGTCGTCAGATAATTGTATTATAGTTTTTAGTTGTTTGTAACGGTTTTATCTAACTTCAGATAAAAAATGTCTCTAGGAATAACTGTGAATGCACAATAAAGTAACAAAAATAATTTGATGTATTTTAAAAAGGGTCCTCAGTTTTTTCCTTCTTTCACTTTTATAATACATAGACTAATAGATATAGTATTTTTCCGATTTCAAGTATATGTATAGTTATTGATTTTAAATGAAATTCATCTCATTGCCCAGGATATTTCCGGCATTTAGCAGTGATGCAATGCAGACGGCTAAATGACACCTTGGATTCAGGAAATTAGATGCAAGAAAGGACGACGCAGGTAGATTCGTCTATTTGCCGGCATTTGGCCCATTGCGCGTGCATCAGGCTACATGGCGTATTCGGCTAAGTGCCTACGATATATATACACATACACATATATAGGAACGTTTACGGAAAAATTGCTCGCAAATTTCGCAAAGAGACATGATAGAAGTTTCAAGACGAAATCAGTTCAAGCTAAGAAGACCCAGGTGCCTCAAACGTGGGAAGCAGTTTAGCTGCTTGCAGGTACACTTGCAGGTATATATATATGTATATACAGGGTGTTTTTTTTAACTTGAGACAACGAAATATCTAAAAAAATACGCATCCTACGGAAAAAATGTCTGGAATAAAAACTTTTTATTTTCGAGGGGGAAAAAAGATTTGTTAAAATTTACCCCACCCCCACCCCCACAGGAGGCAGGGGTGGGGGTAACTTTGTAATTTCAAATGGGAACCCCAATTTTTTATCACAGATTCAGATTCTCCTTCATGAAATACATAAGTTTTATTCGAACAATTTTTTTCGATTCGCAAAAAAAAAAAAAAATAAAAAAATAAA
>CAKNWT010142267.1:0-13432 GCA_932066315.1 Andricus coriarius
CATATTATAGCAACCAAGGTTGTTTTATATCATAAATGATTATGTGAACTGTTGCGTAAAAAGTGATGAATAACACCTTATGTCGTGATCAACCAACCACGATCAAAATGTTATCGGTTATGAAAGCCAAGTTTATTTGAACGCATCCCGTAATGCACTTTGTATGTTCAATGTTGCTTGATAGCAAAAAATTATAAAATGTTATAAAATGAGGAGATTTACCTTACTTTCTATGTTGTTAGGTTGTTACAGTTACGCTTATAGCCCACGCGGAAAATTACACAATCACTATACTCTTGTTAGTTATCGAGCCAGTCCTTTTTCGCACACGTGTAGGAAAATGACTTTCATAGTTGTCCGCGTGATTGAAAAAATTTTCATTGCCATTTTTTTCATTTTTTTTATCATTATGTTTATACATTTTTTCAATGTTAGGATAATAATAACGTAGAAACTGATAAAATCTGTAAAGTTGGTATACTTCTGTGTGGAAGCTCTAGATGAGAATTTAGATTTATTTAGTAAATAATTTTATTGAAGAATGCAATGGATATCTTTTTTAAATATTATTAATAAATTTCAGAAAGTGGACGCTTTCTTGAACGCCAAGACGAAGGCTTTGATTGTCCTGGACGAATCGAATAAGGCGAAAAATGCCGCTTTCGGAATCGATAATACGCAATCAGCAACTAGCCAATTTATCACTAATTTAATTGGTCAAAAAATACAGGCCGGCACAAACAGTATTGGTCCTGTCATAAATAGTGCAACAACATTCTTCTCGAGTGCAAAAACTGGCCTTGCTGGCGCCTTTGCCTCGAAATTCGCGCCTTTGAGTTCGCTCTCCGGCGGTCTCACCGGTGGTCTTGCCGGCGGACTTTCAGGTGGTGCAGGTAAACAAAAACTGTAAAAATATTTACGAGATTGATCCAACTTTTTTATATGCAAATATTTATTACTTTTAGGAACTTATTTAAAAAGTAAGAACAACATAAAATGCAGTTTATTTTGTTCAAAAAAGTAGAAACTAAAATAACTAAATCAAATAATTGCTTGAAACGTAGGCTCTCTAACAATTTGATAAAATTGCATTTCAAAGTTTTTGCAGAATTAATAATCTGCAGGGTATGCTTGAAAATATAAATAGTAGAACTTTTATACGTAAACAAACAAAATAGTCCTACAATATTTTCATAAATATAGAACCTCTAAAAGAGATTTATGGAGATTTCAATGCTGGAACAATACACATTAACTTGAAAATAAATCCAATTTTCTATATAGAGGAAGAAAAATAAAAAAGTTAACAGATAGAAAATGGGGACTAAAATATTTCAATTTTTTAAAATACTTTTCATTTTCAGGTAGCTTACTAATTGTATTGGAAACTTTGTTTTTTCTTTATTAAGCCGATTGAATAATTATTAATTGATTGCAGGAGATTCAAATGGTGGGGGTGGTTCAGGAAACATCCTGAGTACTTTGACAAGTTTGAGCGCAAGTAGCGGCGGCGATTTAAGTGGTGGAAGTAGCGGAATTGCCGGAAATTCACATACTGACGAAGTGAGTTCTGATGCGAATGCAGGCGCAGGTGCAAGCGTGGGAGCTAGCCTTGGCGGATTTGACAATTTAGGAGGAGGGGGATACTAAGATTTTAGTACTTGAATGATTATATCGCACGTTTATCAGCCAGATATGCATCGATAAATAGAAGAAGCTCTCGCTGCTGCTCCCAAAAAAACCCTCCCAAAAAAAATACCAACCACCACCCGATCAATCAAACATTTCATATGGAACCATCCCTCTTCCATTCTCTCATTATCTCTATCATTTTCTTCCATTTTGCGGTTATTTGTTCTGCATTAAAAAGACAAAGAAATATCAATCAAAATAACTGCATATGTGCGCACCAATTAATATATACATAATTTAAGATATATTAAAGTAGATACAAATACAGTGATATATAGAAAGATAAAATTAAAAAATGCAGTTCAAATATCCAAAAAATGTGCTTGAGGCCTTCTTGGTGGATTCAGTTAGAAAGCTAAACAATTGTGAGGCTTGCTTTTCAAATTTATAATCTGTGCATGTACCTCTTTGGGAAGGAAGCAGGGTAATTTTTATTTTAGATTGAAAAAGTAGATTCACATTTTTATTTCAATATGAGTCTATCGCAAGGTGTTGAGTAATTCATTCAATCTTTCTTTCTCAATTGCATTTCTTTCACTCGTCTTCATGTCATCCATTTTCTTATTTCGTTCATTATTGCATCCATTTGCATACAAACTATTTTAATATTTCGATTAATATTGCATTTTCTTCTGAGGATTATTTACGGTGACTCGTATTCAAATGAATTTAAGGAGAATTATCTTTTCACTCTCGGTTTCGATCCTAACAAAAAATTTAGTATTCGGTGACTTTTGGCTTCCTCGTCTAACCAGAATGCTTAATGATGCTGCTATTATGAAACGAATGCCTGGCCGGTCATTCTTGCCACCTTCATCCTTTCGATTGTGAAACAGAGTCGAAAGTGGGCTAAAGAATCAATAGACTCAGCTCTAGTCTGCCATTCAGCGAAAGATGAAACGTGAATTTGTAAGAGCTCAGTTCGTCCTTGAGAAACTAAATTCCATAAAATTATTATTATTATTGAAGATTAGTTTATTTTAAAATATTAAAACCTGGCTGCATATTCAGAGAAACTTTCATTATCCCACTTTCAAAATCTGGTATGAATGATCTATGTTATTTCAAAATGCATTTTCTCTCATTAGTCACCCTTATTTCGACTCTTTTTCGAAATAATTTTATCCTAGCTTCTTTCACTGCATTTCATAAAATGAATCGCTCAGAAATGTCCTTCGAAACCGCCCTAGAATTAAAGATAATTTTAGGAATATAAAAAACCAGCCCCCAAGACGGCTAAAATGGCAACGTTATAAAACAACAACTTGGACTTTGGACGTTTGCCCACTGGCGCTTCATTTACAATTTGAATGGAAATGACAGACTAAACGATGGAGAAACTTCTATTTCTTTTTTTTTAGAAAAAGGCCCGATAAAGGCGGGAATCCCCAAGCCCCCTCTTTCAGAAATATGCTGTAAATAATAATAATAATAGATAGGGTAAGTGAGACCGCGAGATATGATCTCGCACACTGTTGTGTAAATTATGTAAATAGCGGATTTGTACGCTCCTGGACGAAAATGATGTGAAATAAACTTTACGACTCTGTTACTTGTGTACTTTAGCGATTTTATATTTATTTCACCAGGATCCTTTCCTGCCCTTTCAAGTAGAGAGATTCGTAAAAAATCTTTTTAAATTGATTTAAATTACATTTTAGTCATTTTTGTTTATAATATCCTTGAACAACTGACTTAATAATCAATTGTATAATTAATTTTTTTTATGTTCAAACTGTGAGGGGAGGTGTCTCGTCAAATTTATCGTAATTAAACTTAGAGTAATAGTTTTTTTTTTAAATCAACAATTAAGTTAAATTTGATCTTTCTGTAGATATGTTTAGTATTTGAAAAGTAGTATTTGCAAAACTTGAAGCAAACATTAATTGCAAAAAATATAAGCATCTACTTCTTGTTCTCCAATATTAATACTTTAAAATTTTGTTTATAATCTAAGGAAATATTGTTAGGTTCATTAATGATAAAAAAATCGATAACAGATCAACAAATATTCTACAGACAAAAAATATATTTTACGGATTTCCTAATATGGCGTATTAGCTTTTTTTATTTAATATTTGTTACATTTTATTTAACATACAATATTGTATTGACACGACGTATGTATGAAGGCAATAAAGAATTTGATGTAAGTTTCTCGGCTGTATTTATTTTTTTATATTTGCCTATTTTTGCCTTTCCACTCGCTTATCTTTTGGGCTTGCACAAAAGGGAATGTGGTGTTCATTATTACAGTTAACAAAAAATCAATAAATCCCTGAGTATTATTTTTATGCATAGGTTCGTTCCACAACTGAGGAGGATATCCCTGAATTCGACAGGAAAAAAGTTTCCTTGGATGTCCCACCCCAAGCTTTTGGTACCGGATTTACACTGATAACTAATGTCAGTAAAGTCCTCAGTAACCTGATAATGGTAATTTACTTTTAGTTACAAGAATTACTGAGGAGTAACCGAACAAAACGTGATGAATCCATTGTTTGAAAAAAATGAGTTATTCCTTTTCAGAACTCAATAAATATTATTGACCCTTGGTTAAAGAAATGCCAACCCATTAAAATTTTGCTTTAAAAATTCTGTAACCTTCAAAATATGTAAATTAAAAGCCGTATATTTAGTACAAAATTGTTCAATATGCTATGCAAATTGCATAAATCCAAGCTAAAAGGTTCAATAATTCGATAATATTGGATAACCAGTTAGATGCCCTGGGCGGAAAAATTATACATATGGAAGAAATTATTTATAATATTTCCGACTACGTATAATTTTTCAGCCTGGATAGTTTCCTCTATATGGTTGTACTTGAATTTTTCTTCTATCTCTGGTTTATTGAGATACATTGATTTGTCTAATTATTGATGAATCATATCGAATGGATTTATCGCGTTTCGTTTGCTTACTCCTCAACTTATGCCAACTTTTTTACAAATAAAAAATAAAATAGGATTAAAAATAGAATTTTAAATTAAAATTAAATCTGCAACCGAAATAATTCTTTTCCTGACTGCAGTCTAGTCATAGAGTTTCTAAAAATCGAGAACTACCAGGTTACGTATTAAGCATAATTTCTTCTTTTTCAACGTCCATGTTCCAATACGTGGTACTCGTACGTGGATAATTTCACATAACATGTACACAAAGTCAGTCCCCTTCACTTTAATCGATTGCAAAACACAAGTGGCACTTTACCCTTATGTCGAGCGCCAATACTTTTGATATAACACGACCAAGATTCGCCTCAAGTGTGTGTTTTTCAAACACAAACTTAAGTAAGGATCTAAAGTGACCGGTTGTCCTCGATTATAAAATCTGTGGAAAATTCCACCCTTGTGATTAGATTTGAACCTCTTAACTGTTTTCTAATTGGTGTTATTGACCGCTTGATTCTTCCATTTGAAAAAATTAGAAATAAAAACTTAGTGACCCGGATATGTTTATAAATGACTCATAATGATAATTATCTCTTTGTAGACATGGTATCTTTTGTAAATGAAAGTCAACTTGTGAATTAAATCAGTCTTGTGTGTAGGATCGCAAATTATGTCATGTGAAGGCTATCAATTATCATTTTTATTCGTGTCAATTACCTTTTGAGTAAAAAGCAGAGCGTTTTCTTCATTTTTAAAAATTAATTAGATAATTATAATTAATATCGCTTTCTCTTTTTCAGAATTCAGCTCTTAGAACACAAAGCGTTTTAGAAGTATTCAAGCCAATATTTAGAGGAACGTTTGCCATCAAAGGTTTACCCTCAGACAACCCAAAGTAGATCAACTACAAATTCTTAGGTGACCGAATTGCTCAACCGCCGCTGGAGACTTGCAACTCTTAGACAAGTTTTTTTTTCAACGCACTCTTGAGTGATTGCAGTTCAATTTTTTTTATATAAACTTTATTTTATGTCTGCTTAGATCTAAGATTGTAAAGGAATCCAAATGTTTAACTTATTTTTAAGAAAGATTAAGAAAAATTAATTATTGAGCTGAAATGAAAATTACTAGATTTATAGTTAAAGAGTCAAGAACCTTAAATGTAAAACTTTTCTAGATATAGAACTCAAAATTATTATTTTACAAAATATTGACGCCAAAGTTTTATTGTTTCGATAAGCTTTTGATAACGCTTGGACATGGTTATAACTGGTTTTTAATTGGATGAGAGAAATTGTGTCTGTATTTAAAAAGTTGAAAAGATATTGGATTTTTTTGGGATATCATTTAGACAGTATTATGATTTAATGACTTTTATACTCTACTGGACTTAAAAAGCCACATTCAATTATCACTACTTAAACCCAAAAATGTTGGTTGATAAAAAATCTAAAAAAAATCAACAAAATTTATAATAATATAATTGTACAGTCTTCTATGGGAAATATTGCTCTTTTATTCTGTATATTTAGAGGAAACGAATGTAGATAAAAATGTATATTTATAAATAAGTGTGGTATGAAAACTTCAGCTGAAACGACGAAAAAAATATTTGAACCAATTTAGCCTCGAAACCTTTTATTGAAAAAAATGAATTACTTTCTTCTGAAATGTTAATGGAAAATTTCACCGTGTAGCACGAAATGTTGAGACTGTCAGACCTTATTTTTTTACTTTCATGCTTGTTTTTTTTTAAATGTTAAAAATTATATGAAAATTCTAAAACTGAAAATTATAACTTTTGTATTAAAAATGTCTACGTACCGAAATGTAATATTTTCACAAATCTTGGAACATGCAAGGCTAAAATGGTTAATAGCCATAATTATAAGAATATTTTGTACATTTTTCATTGACTTTGAAAGTTACAGTGACATTATAAGAATATAAGTGAAAGCAAAATAAAATAGTTTTACGAGAAAAAGAGTAGAATTTCAAAGTCAATGAAAAATTTAATGTCAGGGTTAGGCTTTATTTAAATATTTATAGATTTTTTACTTAAACCAGTAAATCCACTAATTTAAAAGCGAAAAATGACTTAATCACTTCTGCAATTTCAAATACAAACGGTTCACTTTTTTGTGTGAAAAATATGCGCTCTACTTGTACACGGTGATTTTTAATAATTAAACCGATTCACCAAAGTGCCAGAAAGAAATCACTGTTCTTAAAAATAGATATATTTTAATAGTTCATATATAGTGAAATTTTAAACTAAAAAAGTGTTTAGTTGGGCTGAAAACGCTTTTTTCGAAAATGAAAAAGGAAATAAGAAGTTGAAATTTTTTTACATTTGGGCACATGATCTTGATATTCTAGTTAATGTAAAGAAATTTAATATAGAAATACAACAATTTTTATTGCTTTATAAAAATTGCAAAATTTTGAAAACAAGTGTTTTGTGGTTACGGATTGTTAAAAATATCATTAAACATGAATATCATATTTAATTTCTATAGTAATAAGTGCGTGTACGTAGAACGGAAAAAATGTTTGAAATGAGGACATATGCAGCCTACAGTGTTTGCAAATGCTGATAAGTGTCATGTACGCTCATGTGTATTTTTGTATATAATAAAACTGGTTTTCTAGATATATAGACTAAATTTTTCCCTTTGCGATGTTTCCGCAAAGTGCATAACGCATATTATGCTTAAAAAAATATCAGTAAAGCAAAGCGTACTTTTTTAGATAATTTTAAATACCATCAAGCCATTAATGTTATTTAATTGTGACTTACTATTAAAAATAAAAATTTTATTCCTATAGAGCATGGTTTGATAACTTATCTCTTAGAGACGAAAGTGTACGTAGAATAAAAAAATGTTCGGTTGCCGTATTGTTATAAATAATAAAACTCGTTTTCTAGATATACATATATAAGCAAACATTTATTTTTGATGTTTCCGCGAAGTGTTTAACGCATATGTGATGAAAACATCACCAGAAAATAATTTTTTTCAGGAGGGTCTGGAGCGAAAACAGGATTTCAAGGACTTTCTATTTTCTAGGAAGGATCGATGACTGGAAATACCAAATTCCATCTTTTTGCGTTTTATATTTAATTATGTGCGCAATAATTTATCAGAAACATATAGTTCTAGCGGTATCTATTATATATAATAGGCATCTAATTTCCAACGTTGTAGGATCATTAAATTTTAGGGTTTCATCATATTTGAAATTTTTGAATTTTAAACGGTAAAAAAAAGATTTTTCAAGCAATCATGCTTTTAAATAAAGAAAATCCATGCTTTGAAACAGTTTAATTTTTTAGGCGTTTAAACTGTTTTTTTTTGGTCAAAGGCAAGGAGGTTAACAATAAATTTTACTTTCGAAAAAATGATCAGATTGGATTGAGCTTTGGCACGCTTTTTAAGGCCTAAAAGAAAAGGACGAATTCGTTAGTCAGCTATTTTGGATGAAATTTCAAAAAGTTAGAACATTTTCAAAATGTTTGAGAACATTTTTTGCAAGATTTGAAAATTCTAGGTAAGGCTGTTTGTATTACTGGGAAAGACAAATAATTTATCCTCACGACTTTTTTTCGATTAATAAAAAAAATTATCACACTTATAGCAATTTCAAAATTCAAAAAATCAAACGAAAATGAAAATTTTAAGCCAAACAACGCACAATGTGAACAAATTCAAGAAAGAGGAAAACGTTGCCTTCTAAACATCCTGCCAGATTGTCATAACAACATTTTTAATTTTCTTGAAAAATCGAAAATTCAAATTTTTGTCGCAACACAAAATAATAAAAAATTCCATTTTGCGTTTAAACTATGCGAGATACGAAAAATATAAATTAAAAAAAATTCTGCGCCCAAAATTATCTGCAAATTCTTTATGAATCACTTTTTGATTTGACACGTAGTTTTTGTTTTATTTGTAAAAAACAAAATTGAAAATAAAAAGATAAAAATTTTGGACAAAAGACACCAGCTACGAAAAAAGTAGATAAAAGTTGGAACACTTTATTGGTGCACGATTTTCAGTTCAAAGGATTATCTATTAAAGAATCTTGAATTAATGCCTCTGGAGTAAATTCGAAATAATAAAATAATAATTTGTGAAATTGAAGTCTTAAAAATGAGAAGATTTTAGAATCAGGCATAAAGAATTGAATTACTTTTTATTTTAAAATGTTTCAAAATATCGAACAATTCAAACCTAATAAAAAAAACAATTTTGAATTGAAACGCTTTAAAGTATACAATTTCGAAAATTTGAATCACAGGGATCTGTTTTTTTTTATTTCCAATATAATGTCCTCAAATTTCCGATTTTTGGTTGAAGATTTGAAAAAATGATCCATTTAAAATTGAAAAATATTTCATTGAAAAATTTCAAGAATAAATAATAATTCTAAATAAAATATTAAAAATTGAACAATCTGTGATTAAAAAGTTAAAAATTGTGTTGCTTAAAACCAAAATGGATCAAACTAGAACTATCTTAAATTTATACCTCAGTATTTAAATGATTTCTTTAATTTTGAATAGTTTCCCTTTCTTAAGTTTTAATTTTTTAATTTTTATGTTTTTTATTTGAAATTACTTAATCTTAAACTTTTTTCAAACAATTATATTTCAATTGTTTATGATTCAAATTTTTTAAGTGATGATTTTACTCAGCTAATGAGATTTCAAAATTCTAGAATTTTAATAGCGTTGGTTTTACAAAATTTAGTTGTAAATTTAAAATTGTCAAATTTTAAAAGCTTCAAATTAAAAATTAGTCGAATTCAAAAGTTTTAAATTTTCAATTATTAAATTCGTAACACATTTAATTAGAAATAATACAGTTTTAAGTGATCCACTTTTAAAAATTCTAAACTGAAATTATATATTTTTGAAAATTTTGATATGGTCCTATTTTCAAAATTTCAATCTAAAATAATTTAATGTCGAGATTCTTTAATTTAAGATAAAATTGTTTCATTGGAAAAATTTTCAATTATAAATAATAGAATTGCAATGCCTTTTCATTCCATTCAATATATTGTGTTATTTAAAAAATTGTACCTAATCTAAAATTGTTTAATTTTCAACATTTTCGATTTAAATTCGTTCGATTTTTTTTCAATTTTTAACGCTTTCAATTCGAAATTATTAATTATTGTTTCAAATAACTGAAAAACTCCTTATATTTGAGGATTTGCTCAATAACGGATTTTTAAATTCTTTATATTTTTATTGTTAACAAATAAAATGATAAGGACGTAAACACGCGTGCATTTTCTGTTTGCTCAACAAATTATAATAAAATAAGTAAATAATTATATCCAAAATATAATTGTTTACAAAATTAGACGAAAAGTGTAAGCTTTTATTTCCATTATACATATTTCCAATAGTTCTATTACAATGTTTATATCCGATTTTTTTATTAAGATTTGAAAATCCAATTATTTCAAGGAAAGATGCACCCTGAAAATAAAATATCATAAAAATCGAGATAAAAATAAGGATTAAGATTTTTATTCTCGAATTGAAAATAATTTTTTTTAGTGGAAAAAATTATCTTTTATGTTAATCATAATAAAGAAGATAGAATTTGATTTTAATGAAACTTGGAGGTATTGAATATGAAATCGTACATCTTCTAAATATAGAACTTTAACTAAAAAAAATAAAAATCTTGCCCGAAAAAAGTCAAAAAAATGTTGGATTTCAATTTCCGTGAAATACCAGCGCTTTGATTTTTTTTTAATACGGATAAAAAGATTCCTTATGAAATCACCTTTTATTTTAGAAGAAAATTTTTCCCGGTGATGGCGTTATATACAAAATATTTTTTAAATATACGCATTGCAGGTAAAAATATTTAAAAATATCGACAAAATTATATTTAATTATCAGAATTTATTTGATTTTGACTTAAACCTTTCAAAATATTATCTCATTTCACAGTAAGTTGAATTAATATGGAGCGTTACCGGACATTTTATAAAAAAATATTATGCAAAAATAGCAATACCGCGTGATAAGACAAAAATATTGTCGGAATGAATTTGAAGCCATTTTTGAAATACTTAACTTAATTATTATCTGTTCTAACTCAATATAATTGGTATCTGTAAATTTCAAATATTAAACAAAATTGGTTAAGATTATTTAGCAATTTTCCATTTGAAATTTATAGTTTTGGACAGATGCATTACCAGACATTTTGGGAACGCTTTTATTTATAATTTCTAACCAAAATCATCTAAAATGTTAAAACTTGACTAAATTTTCCTTTGATATATGTACTTCATTAAGATTTTAAAATTAAATTACCAATTAAAGAAAATGTAGAAAATGGCTAAGACGTAAAATGGTCAACCTTAACTCTCATTCTTAAATGTTTAATAAAATGTTTTTAAACGTATGTACGAAATTGAGAAAATTATTTAGTCTTTGTAGTACTAATGGCTTACCTTCGTTTTTATTTACCTAAGCAATAAAAATGATGAAATAGTAAGTTTCATTTTTATCGCCACCATCTTTCATCCGTTTCTTCGTTTTCATTCCACATTCTCTTTTCTTAAACTCTTTACTAGGGTCGTCAGAATAATTTATGGTAAATGAAGATGTCGTGGCGACATCGTACATAGTAATTATACGCAGCAAATGAATCTAGGTTTAAAAATTATTTGACCTCTTTGTACATTGTCTGCAAAAACTCGTTGACAATTTGTTATGATGAAATGAAATCCTTTCAAATTTAAACATTTTAAACTTATATTCATTATTGGAATCCTTAAAATAAGGAAGGACAAAATTACTTTAAAAATAATTTCCTATGTATAAATTTAATAGTTTAATTAAAACTTTGGTTCGTCATAAGGAGTATATTAAGGTAATTTACAAAAATGAGGTGAAATTGAAATTATAATAACTGGAAAGGTAGTTAATAACAAAGTGGAAATTTAATAAAAATTAGTTAGTTATTTCAAGATCAATGGAAGTTTAAAAATCCTGAAAACTTATTATTTGAAAAATGAAAGTATTGCAGGTCTTTGGCAGTGGTACCATCTGTAGAATGAAGGAGGAACTACCTTTCAAATCGGTTTATCCGTATTGACCGAGCCTGGGTCAGATAACTTACCACCTTGCGGCGATATATTTTTAAAGATTTTAAAATTAATTTTTTTTTAAATATTTAAAATATCAAATTATTGTATATTTCCATGCATGTATAGGACTCTAAGATTAAATATCAACATTATTGTGGTAATTGCACTACTCTCACATGAAAATTTTATAAGAAAAGATGGAAATTGATCTAAGGAAAAAAATAAATGGTCATCTAGAAAACTAGCGTAAGATCCAGATTTTTGAAATTTGTTTTATTGGCTTCAAACTATTTTTTTGGTCTCCCTAATGTGCCTGTAGATGAATTTATCTTGAATTCGCATGAATGATTGATTCTTGAAATCCCTTCATTCATTTTGAATTAACACGAATTCATTTTCAACTAACTTGAATTCAAGCTGAATTCGTGTAAATTCATCTTGAAAACGCTTGGCTTCTATTGAATTCGCATGAATTCATCCTGAATTTGCTCAAATTTATCTTAAACTCATCATCTGGAATTCACACGAATACATTTTGAATTCACTCAAATTCATTTTAAATTCACACTAAATCATCTTGAATTCGCATATATTCATTTTAATTTCATTCAAATGCATCTTGAATGCACGTGCATTTATCTTGAACATACCTAACTCATCTTTAATTCATCCGAATTCAACCTCAACTCACATAAATGCGCTCGGATTCAATTTGGATTCACGTCAATTTCCCTTCACTTCACACGAATTTATTTTTAACTAACATGAATTCGAATTAACTCGCTTAAATTCATATTGAATCAGCATACATTCATCTTGCATTCAAACAAATTCATCTTGAATTCTCGTCAATTTATCTTGAAAATGCTTAATTCAGCTTGAATTCACTTCAATTCCCATTAAATTCGCGTAAATTGATTTTAAACACGCCTAATTTATCTTTAATTCACGTGAATTCCTCTTGACTTTGCATGAATTCATCTTAATTTCACATGAATTCGTCTTGAATTCGAATGAATTTATCTAAAATTCGCATGTTTTTATCTTGAATTCGTTTGAATTCATCTTGAATTCACGTGTACTTATCATGAACATGTCAAATTCATCTTGAAATCACACAAATTCATTATTAATTCACTTCAATTCCCATTGCGTTCGGATAAACTTACTCTGAAAACGCGTAATTTGTCTTGACTTCACGTGAATTCCTCTTGACTTTGCATGAATTCATTTTCAAGTCGCATGAATTTATCTTAAATTCGCACTTATTTATCTTGAATTCATTTCAATTCATCTTGGATTCACGTGAATTTATCATAAACGTGTGAAATTCATCTTGACTTCACGTGAATTTATCTTGAAAATGCTTAATTCAGCTTGAATTCACTTCAGTTCTCATTGAATTCGCACGAATTCATTTTGAACTCGGATGCATTCAATTTGAATACGCACGAATCCGTCTTGAACTCAGATGAATTGATGTTTGAATACGCATGAATCCTTCTTGAATTCCCCTTGAGTGCGCGAACATTCATCTAGAACAAGCTTAAATTCAGTTTAAATTCACGTTTACTCCTTTCAAATTGGCACGAATTCATTTGTAATTTACACAAACTGATTTGAAATCGCATTAATTCGATTATACTCGCTTAAATTGATCTTGAATACGCATGAATCCGTCTTGAACTCGGATAAATTCATCTTTGAATACGAATGAATCC
>CAKNWT010142269.1:0-12472 GCA_932066315.1 Andricus coriarius
ATGAGCATGAGACAAAACAGTGAGAGGTTCGATGGGCGGACCCATGAAATTAGAAGAAGAGAGTTCCCAAAAGCACATTATATATATTTTAAATTATCCAGATAGAATTACTTACGCTTATTAAATCAATCGTGGAATTCACAAACAATATGACGAAAATTTGTCGAAAGATGAAGTACAATTCCTCGAGGAACAATAAAAATTTCTTTTACAAAAAGCGACCCACGCTAGTCGTGTCGTCGAATATATATCTCGCCTCTACTGCTTCTGCTATGTGTAATTTTTCTTCAAGGCGCATTCCCACCCCATGACTACTAATTCATGGTTGTAGCGGCTTAGTAAGTCGATAAGTAGGAAATCATTCCGACCGACAAATTCAAATTATAAAAGTAATAATGGTTAACAATTTTGACTTTATAAACTGACTTAATAATGAGTCCCAGAGAAATTGCAGTGATAACATTAAAATTTTCCAAGACATTGATCCTCGACTTGACGTCTGCGGGAAATTAGGTGTTAAAATTATATTCCTGTCACATGATACATTGAATTATGCCCAGTAAAGATATTTTTGACATTTGGAAGCAGATACAGCACGTGATAAACTTCAAGAATTTCTTGAATTCTGTACCTCAACTACAACTTGTGTCATGACTTACGAATGGCTTTAAATTAAGGATAAGATTTCAATAATTGCTTATTGTAAATTTCAGGTTTTTTCTAGAACTTTCCTAGGTCATGACACAAGTTGAAGTCGAGGTACAAACTTCGAGAAATTCTAGGGGTCATTCGACTTGGAATTTCATATGCCTTCTAGTTGTTTTAAAACTAATGTCCAGCTTTACCTTCTACCGAGTTATCACGTTTCAAAATCATCAGTGATTTTTAGTATGACCGGCATCAGTGGTCATTGTCAACAATGGCTGGGCATTGTCGACATTTTCCACTCATGCCGAATATTGTCTATTATAGGCTGCAGGTTTACGCTATTTCGTCGGACTTTGGCCGGTCATTGTCGATATTGCCTAGTCAACTTCGGACATTGTTGTCTAATAGGACAATCAGTAGGGGAAAAATCTGATATTAAATTTAATTTTTTTTTTAATTTTAGTCACATATAAAATACTTTCTTAATTACTAAAGTCGATTTGCAACCCTGGTAGAGGTCGGGATCATGTACAAATTTTAGAAAAACACATTTTATTGAATAAGTGCTCAAGAAAGTAATATTTCTGTAAATTGAAGAGTACATGGAATTCAGTTATCAAATAGAAAATCTAAATTTGCAACTTATTTAAAGATTGGAAGCATGTTGATTTATAGATAAAGGCACATTTTGATAATAAACTTTTGGAAAAAATGATAATTAATTTGCAAACTTGTATACTAATTAGAATTATGGTTTAGAACTGAAATCTCAATTTCCAACCTATTGTTGTTCATGGTTTTGTTAACTGTGGCTCAATGAAAAAAAATCTGCAAAGTGGGTGCCATGTTTCAGATAATGATAAGTTTATAGTACTAAGTTTGCAGCCTACTAAGATGTTAAGAACCTGCTAAAATTTAAAAAATTTAAATTTTTAGTAATTAAATTATTTTTTTATTTGTTAGTAAAATTCCTAAAAAATTGCAATTTTGGGTAAGATATTTTTAGTAATTCTTATTTTGTTCATTCATTAAGAAAAATACAATATTTTTGAAAATTTAAGTAAGCAATGGAATTTTATTTGTAAGTACAAAATCGCAACTCTCTTATAAGTCCGAAAAAATAAAGAAAAAATGTCCGGGTTTTTTGGTGTATCTCTAAAAGTTAAAACTGTATGAAAAAGCGCCCTTAAAAATTATTATTTGTTAGGAAAAATAACCTGCGCTTTTCGTAAGTTTATAAAAAAATGTTCTTAACTTCAGAATAATTATTAAAAATAAATAATTTTTTTTAATAATTTGAAACGCTTTTTTCAGAAAATTCTATTTTAAATTTTTATTAGACTCTTTCATAATTCTTTAAAAAATTCAGATTTTTTAGATATTTTTTGTTAACAAACATCAAGAAACTGCTATAAAAGCTTCTTTTAAACATAATGAAGAATTTTTTCACTTTTGTCACATTTTCATATCTTTTTGAACAATTTTGAAATTTTTTCAGCTAAATAAAATGTTTTCATTTTATTAGATTTTCTATGTTACATTACGGTGGTTCAAATTAATCCCTGTAAAAATACGAATTTCGATTTTCGGTCATCGATCCCCCTCCAATTTGTACGTTTTCCGGAAAAAGATATTCCATATTTTTCTTCCAAATCGGTCAACATTAAGCTGAGCCCCCGGGCTTTTGAGCTTAACATGGGGTTTTAAATGGAAAAAACTCTGTTTACGCAAAAATGGAAAAAAAAAGTATTTTTAATCAACCTTTTGTAAATTGGAGTTTAGTCACCTCTTCAGGAATGTTTGAGGAATAATTTGCACCCAATAACGTTTTATTTCAACCCCCTTTCCCCCTAAGCCCCTTGTATCGTGTCCGAAAATGCCCCAAAAATGGAAAAATAACAGTTTTATGTAAAATTCATGCTAAAGACGGTATTTTTTTTGGAATTTTCCAACATTAATTATTTTTATTCGATAAGTGTCAAGTTTCAAATTATTATTAGAAAAGTCAATGCTTTCTGAAATTAATAACGCATTTATTAAATCCTAAGAGTGATAACTTGTGGTAAAGACAGAATGAAATTTTTTAAACAGTTTTTATTTGTTTAAGCAATGTTTTTATCTTGTAATGCTGAAAAAGTTACTATTTTAGGAAACTGATGAAGCATCTGATTAATGTTCAGAGTGATATTTATTGTGGAGAATAGTTTTGCAATTATTTATACAACTAATGATCATTCACTTACGCCTTTATCATAGAAAACGTGAAAAAAATTGTTGTGCTTCTTTTAAATTTTCGGACACTATACTAATTCAGTATTTTCTCATTTTAGAATCCAGACCCTAATTGTTTAAACGTTGATTTTTTTCAAACTAGAATTTTCTCCATCTTTGCTAAGAAAAAAGCCATGTGATATTAATTGCTTAAATAATTAGAAACTGTCTCTCACAAAAAATATCACTCTCAACATTCATTACCTGGGACATTAATTTAATTAAATAATAACTTTTCACGATTTTCAAGATGAAAAAATTGTTTAAAAATAACATTACTTTTAACATTTGTTAGTTATGTCATAAATTCCAGAGAAAAACTAAATTTTTTCGATTAACAGGGGAGAAATTTTTTAAACAAATGAAAATTGCTTAAACATTTTCCAAACATGTTAAGCCAGAATTATTATTCTTGAAACTCAACAACAATCTTATTTATTTGGCTTGAAAAATGTACATAATTTAAACCTTCGTTCTTCTAAAGCTTGAAAAATGGGTCTTCTTAGTTAACTGTCAAAAACACAGAAGAAAATCAGTATATACTTGTACAAAGTGAGGTTGGGACTCTGCTTGGTAGTGACGTTTGGTGTGTTCTTATATTAAATTGAAGTAAATAGGAATAAAAATGAAAAAAAAGGAATTGTTCATTTTACAGAGGAGGATAATAGGTATTTATGAAATGAAAACGAAAATCATTAAGAGGTTCTAATTTTTTGTTGCATTACTGGGACTTCAAGTTTCTCTTCAGTTTGACAATTACCCTTACAATCACCTATATAGTTTCAAATATCGCTGAAAATGGCCATTTTTTCACTTTCGGGTTCCTGTTGGTAGCTACGATAGCGCCACCAATTTGGAACTATTGAGAAGAAATTTGAATATCTATTAAGTATTAACAATAAATCTTGCAGTAAATAATTTATTCTAAACCGTGGTATAACATTTTTGATTAAAATGAATTGATATTCACTGCTCTTTTTCATTAACATTTTAGGACACCAAAATCCTTCAGGGTCACCTAGTGCACTCTTTGGGTACCAAAAAGAGTAAATTTTTGTCAGCCTTTGTTTACCATTCATTTATTCTCTCAAAATTAAAGTTTCGCTTGCATTTCGCAAGTGTTTTTTGTCGCGCGAATTTTTCTATTAGTTTAGTGTGACAGTTTATGATTTACTAGCAATTATAACAAAACAAGATTACTAGGATTTCAATTTCAAATTTTAGAGTTAAATCACCTCAAAAAAAACATGATATGACAGGCATGGTTTTATTTTCCATGCAAAATCCTATTATTATTTCACAGAAAAATGTGGAAAAGGACTTAAAACCTTGGAAAGCTCTCGCGAAAATATTTAGCTCTTCATGCGTTTTCGTCATTTTTGAATTGCGGAAAATTTAAATTCATAATAGAGATATTACATATTTATTAGTTATAAATGTAAAACTCTTAATTTTGAAGAAAGAAATGAATATCATTTATTTTTAATTTTTCATATTCAGACTCCACTTGAAACAAAAATTCGTAATTTTAATGGATTTTAACAATTTAATTACTTTTACTGAAACTAAGTTCAGAAGTCAAAAAGGTTCAAGGCTTTTCCTTTATTCAAAGTATTTTAAGTCATAAGAAATTAAAAAATTATCTGAGAAGGAAACTTAATATGCTTCTGAACTAAAAATAATAAAATGAACTAAATTTAGAAAAAAAAAACAGAACTAATATTACAAAGAAACTCCCTCCTCGAATTCAGAAAAAAATAAACCCAAAATTGACTCCCTTGCAAATCTATAAGAATGTTTCAAATGAACACTGTCCCTCTTCTAATTCAAACAAAAAAAATGTTCAATTCCGCCCCTTTCATCTTCAAAAAAATGTGAAAAACAGAATATTTTCCTCTCCGACTTAATAAAAATGTTAAAAATAGGAAATTCTTCTTTTGAATTTAGAAATAAATTCAAAACAAAGTTGTCCTTTTTCTATTCAAAAACAAATCAATCATCAAAATTTCCTCCCTTCCAATTAAATAAAAAAATCTTCCGTTTTTGATTCAGAAAAAGATTATGAAAAAGGAATTTTTCCCTTTCATCACAAGAAAAATGTTGAATGTAAAGTATCTTCCCCGCTTTAAATCAATTAAAATATTAATAAACATGTTAAAAATAAAAACACTCCCTTCTCTAATTCAGAAAAAATTAATAACCAAAATTTCCTCCCTTTCAACTCAATAAAAAGGCTGAGGATATTCGTACGGCTGGCTGTACACAATCTTGCAAAATGATTGGGGGACCTTGAAAGGGGTTACATGGTTGGATGTTCGTGGAAAAAATTTTCGCCGATCAAGCCAATATATAATCGTCCGGCCGGCCGTATGAATAGACTGTTAGCAGAAAAAATGTTAAAAATAAAAAAATGTTCTCTTTTATTTCAGAAAAAATTTAAATTTTCAAACTCAAAAGAATTTCAGATTAAACTCAATTTTTATTTATTTACGTATTTACAATCGCTTTATTGTAAATTTGAAATTATATAAATTTACTAGAGTTCTGATGCTTTGATTTTTAAGTTAATTACTTAATACTCAAACTGAAAACCTTTTTAGGTTTGACAGTTTTAATTGTTTAATTTTAATGACTTGGAAAAATGTTTTTTAGACGGGGGAAAAAAATTATTTTTGTTTTTAGAAGCCACCATTTAACTAATAGGTTTAAGTAATGAATATAAGGTAAACACACTTGTCTATTAATTAAAACTAAATGCAAAGGTCTCTTTAGATTTTCTAAAAAGTTATTTACTGAAGAGAGAATCTTTTTTCTGAAATGAATTCTGTAGGAAGCTTTCTCTTTTATGATGAGATGCGTTTTCAAAAAATTACTTACAATATTTTTATAAATTTTAGCTTTAAAATATTCCGAATCAAATAATACAAAATTGGAATTTTCATTATTAGAAAATTTTTTTTTTAAACCTTAAAAATGTAAGATTTTCTATTTTATCAATTGTAAATGTAAGCTCAGGAAACATCTATGAACATTAAATAATTTTTGAATAGAAATTTTAAAAACATAACAACTTAAAATTTAACAACATTCCTCTATGGAATAAAAGCTAAACCATTTTTATACTAAATTTGTTACATTTTGTGGTTTTCAAATGCAATTTTTCGAAATTGAATAATTAATAATTTAAAATGTCAATTAATTAAAACGATATTATGTCCCAAACTCACAATGCTAATACAAAAAATATTGTTTCATATTAAAGCCCTTAAAATAATACTTATTTAAATTAAAAGACTGTCAATTAGTAATCAATTACAATGATTTTTCGATTAGATCGGAATTCTAAAATTAATATCATTCAAAAATCACGAAATCTTTTTAAAATTTGTGCATGTTATAATTTTGATTTTTAGTAGATGTCGACCAGAAAACAAATATTTTTCTTTTCCTGTTCAGAAAACTAGACAGGAAACATTTTCGCGGCCATTGAAATGAAAAAAATTCTACCTGTAAAAGCTGAAAATTTTTTCATTTGCAGTAATCACAACTGTTCTGCAAATTAAAGCACTTAAAGTGGAACTCTTTCGAATTTTCAAGCTTTTATAATTGAAACTTGAACCATTTTTATTTCGCTTACTTTCACTTACAAATTAAAATTTTTTTAAATGGAACAATTATAATTCTAAAGTTCAAAGTTTTCATTAAGCGTTTTTAAATTTTAACGATTCAAGGCTATTTCAAACAATTTAGTTTTAAATTGTTTTGTTTTAAATACTTGGTTGATAATTCCTCCTTTTAAGTGAACAGTAAAATATTGCTAAAAATATTGTGTATTTTTCAAATTCAAAGGGGTTCCAAACGTTGTAGTTTGAAACCTGGACTTTCTACCTAAAAAAAGTTGCGGATAAAAAAATATACGTACGAAATATGTTTTCTGATTTATGAGAGGGGTTCTAAAAATTATTACTTACAACCCCCTCAAGACCCTGTAAATATTTGTCTAAATATACTTTCATGACTTTCATTACTTTCGTGATTTTTTCGATACTGCATAGTGTTCTTAGTATAATTATAGTAGTAAATATTAATTTTCTGAATCCTTTTCCCTGATTAAAAAATTGATTTCTCACCAATTTAACAAAAAAAGCACTATTATTCGTTATATAGAGTTTTATCGTGGATGTGCGAACATAATATATATTTTCTTTCAGTTGTAACTTTTTTTAGGACGTCCGGGTACCAAGCTATAATTTTTGTATTCCTTCTGAATTAAAAAAATATATGTTCTTTTTTTATCCCCCCTAGCGTGCATTTGGCTAGTCTTCATTAATATCTATATAGGGAAACCCAGTACGATGTGGATAGAAAAACTTTTGAAGTAATGATATTGTTAAATGATGAACAATTAAGGAAGGTATTACATACTTCATTAAAGATAGAACATTAGTTATAAAGACAGCAATGCTATTGCATTAATTATACTAGCCACTTGTTTTATGTTTTATACTCTTTTAAAATGTTTAAATCTTATTCAATTGGCACTCTTCCGGTAAATAGTGAATATTCACATTTTAAGCCATTCTGATCATTTGTCAAATGACACTGTGCATACATTCATCAAAAAACAATTCAAGGCTTTTAGTCAAAAACATTTTTTCATTTATACAGGGATTATGTTTTCATATGTCATAAAAATTGTAAAATCTTCAAACTGTGTATTATTTAACATACAACCATGACAGTGATTGCTACCAACTATCATTAACAAAAAAGATTACCCAAAGTAGGCATCGCGCGCCTACAAAATAGGGTTTCGTAGCCTATTAAGACGTTAATTAAGTATTTCAAATCTCTCGCTCGCATACTTTCCCACCCCTACTCGCCTTACATTCCTCTACTTCCCCTCCCCTTACTTCATTATTCGCGCCCCTCCCCTCTCAACATCTTCTTTCTCCACTTACGCCACTCCCCCACTTCCTCTACTTCCCTTCCGCAGCCCTTTCTTCCCTTCCCCTACTCACCCTCATTTTTAATAAATTTCCCCTACGTTCTCTCATCTACAGTCACTTCCCTTACTTCAGCTCCCTCATTTCGCCACACTTTCCTTACCCCAATTTTCCATCATTTCCCTTCATTTCCCTTCTTTCCCGACCCCTAATTCTTCCTGACTTCCCCTACTCACCATCGCCTTATTTCCTCTGACTTCCCCTCCTCACAATCCCTTGACTCTCACTGCACCCCTCATTCCCCCTACTCCTCCTTCATTTTACCTACTTCTCCCCTCATTTCCATTCATATCTTCTACTTCAGCTACTGCCCCTCCCCTAATTTCCCCTACTTATTCTAATTTTCCTCTCCTCACTTCCTCTTCATTCCCATCATTGGAAAAAAGCACGGTGGACAGACAGATGTGGATACCAGACCAAAAATACAAGGTTTTCTATAGAAGAAAAATTAACAACACTTTCAGATCAAATAGTATTTAATAAAATTTGACATTTCGTCACTAGTCATAGTAACCTCATCAGAAATCCATGGTTAAATCTATTAAAAGAATTACATAAGAAATTACATAAAAAGTAAAAGTGTTTTAAAACATGATTTTTTAACATCGAAATATAATGACTTACCAATAGGTAGAGCGGTGAAGTTCAGTCACAATAATAAAATTTTCGAAAAAGAAAAGAAAAAGAGAGTTTCCTCCAAGAACATTGACAATTTCTATGTGACATCGTGGAAATTTGAAACGTAAAGGTTTCGTAATTGAAAAAAGTCAATAATATAGAAAAATTCAGATCAGTATTTTTAACACAACCATGTTTCGCAATTATAACATCATGATGAAAAATTTAGAATCTAAATAAAATTAAAATTGAATTATATTCCTTTATTAAAAATTCTTCTACTTTTCGAGAAAATATTGTAAAAACTAAAATTCCGGATAACCATATTTTTATGTCTTTAGATGTAAAATCACTATTTACTAATATACCCTTAGAATTGGTCCTCTCTGGTATCAATAAGAGATTGTGTTATATTCAAAACTTTACTAATATTTCTCAAAATGATTTTAAATTTGGTATCTCTTTTCTCATGAATACTACTAGTTTTCAATTTGATAATAATTATCACAATAAAAAAGTTCGGGACTCCAATGGGGTCTCCGATATCAGGTATTCTTCCTGAAATTGTTTTACAAGATCTTATTGTTCAAAAAGACGAAATTGAAAACATTGTTTCTTGTTTTAATAGCTATCACAAAAAGTTCAAATTCACATTTGAAGTTGAAGCTGATAATTATATCAATTTTTTAAACCTAAAAATTATCAGAAAAAATTCAAACGATATTATCACAAACTGGTATAGAAAAAGTACATATTCCGGTAGACTTTAAAATTTTTTGTCAAATAATCCTATACACCAAAGGATTGGTATTGTGAAGAATTTAGTCGATTCAGCTATTCTACTTTCCGATGAATCTTTTCACCATGAAAATTTAAATTTCGTTAAAAAAATATTAAATTACAATAGTTATCCTATACTTTTTACTGAAAAAACACATCAAAATAAGACTCTTTTAAATTAATAATAAAAAACCTTCTTCCGAGTTAAATTCAACAAATAATAATGAAAAGAAAAATGTTGTCTCAGTTAAATTTTATCCAGATATTTATTATCCAATTCGTAGACTATTTTCTAACTTTAATATTATAACTATTTTTAGAATTGATTCAAAATTGGACAGTTTTATAAAATTGGGGAAAGACCCATTGAAAAAATTAGAACAGTGTAATGTTGTTTATAAATTGGATTGTTCTTGTGGTATGTCCTATATTGGACAAACTAAAAGATCGCTAGAGACTAGAAGAAATGAGCATTTCAGAAATATTAACCATTGTACAAAAAACCATAAAGAAAATGCTAAACACATCCACTCTGTTCATAATGAAAATTCAAATTATATCAAATGGGATGACATTAAAATACTACATAAGGAGTCAAATTATTATAAAAGAACCTTTGTCGAGATGATGTATATTAAAGATGAGAATGACAATGCTTTGAACAATATTACTGATTTGAAATTTTATAATCCTGCTTACAATATGATTTTAGATAAAGTTTGTTAATGGAATTAACCTAAATTTTCGCCTACATTTTCTTTCTTCCGAATCAGTATGTTCGAACCTTTCAGTACTCGATTGACTCGGGGCCCGCATGGTACATTGTACCATGCTCCTCCCACTTCAAAACCTTTTTTAAAAATCTTTTTCTAGAAATCATAAAATTTTTATTTAAATTCTGAATTCTTGATCATAATGTTATAATTAGCAAAAATGGTTGTGTCGAAATACTAATCTCAATTTTTCTATATAATTGACTTTTTTCAATTACGAAACCTTTACGTTTCAAATTTCCACGATGTCACATCGAAATTGTCAATGTTTTTGGAAGAAACTCTCTTTTTCTTTTCTTTTTTCGAAAATTTTATTATTGTGTTTGAACTTCACCGCGCTACCTATTGGTAAGTCATTATATTTCGATGTTAAAAAATCATGTTTTAAAACACTTTTACTTTTTATCTAATTTCTTATGTAATTATTTTAATAGATTTAACCATAGATTTCTGATGAGGTTACTATGACTAGTATTCACCTCGTACCGAATGAAACTTTCTATAAAAACACGCTAAATATATTTTTGTTGCAAATTCAGAGAGTTAATTATTACACAGCTTTGAAGCCGAAAGTTAGAAGAATCGAAGGAAGCAGTACAAGAATAGTGAAAGAAATTTGATTCCTTAAAAAATGATAATCTTTCAGCGATCAAAATTTTCGCTGCAATGTCAAAAATACTTTTTTCAATTAAAAATAGCAAATAAGTGATATAAAGGCTAGTTATAAAACTCGTTATAAATATTGATACTCATAAAAAACACTACAGAAATTTTGCTTTGAATTTCAGTCACTTTTTCCATTATTCAGTTTGTACTGGTATCCACCTCGCACTGGTTTCCCCTACTCCATTCTAAGCATTTTCTTTCGCAAAATATTTGAAGGAAGATAGATTCACTTAGTACAAGTTAACAAAGACTTTTCCTCTTATCATCTATTCCTGTCTTTTTGTCTGCCTTAAACTTTAACTTTGATATAAAACCTAATGCCCTTTTTATTATGGTACAAATTTTTTATCATATTCAAAACTACGGAAATTTGCTGCTCGCGCATCAAATAAAAAGAGATCGATAGAGAACAAATCTGTGTGAAACTTTAGACTTTTATACTCCCAACACGTAATCTACAGAACATGCGATATAATTTCTCGAGCTTTACGAGGAAACTTTTTTTACGATGGTAGACCTCACTGACTAAACCCGTGTGGAAAAATCGTTTGGCGCTGGCCCGGTCCAGACCAGACCGTCTAGTTTCCAGACTTGGCGCCGATCAGATGATCACGTCTGGACCTGGCCAAAAGTGGAACGTTTTATTTTTTGGCTAGCCCCAGGCCAGACCGTATGGTCAGCTACTAGTTATTGGCTGGTCAGCCACTAGTTAATGGCTGATTAGCCAGTAGTTGGAGGCTGGGCTCCCTTTATTTTTTTAATGACCAAACTTGAAACATTTTTTTCGGTATTGGATAACTGATCAGCGCCAGTCTTGAGACAGACCATCAGACCTTCCCGACACAAAAGGGAAATTGTTGTTCTTGGCTCACTGGCTTCACTTGGCCTGTCCTGGGCTAGACCAGACCTTCCAGACCGAACCTTAAGCATTTATTGTTCTTGGGTGGCTGAGCAGCGCCATGCGCCAGTCTTGGGCCCGACCAGATATTCCAGTGTGGAGGGTCTGCGAAAGTCAGACCTGGGCAAGACCTGACACCAGACTGCCATGCAATTTTTCCACGCGGGTATTTAATGGAATTTGAGTGAAAATATTACAATATTACGATACGCCTTGTTTTTTTCAGGAAATATGTTTGGTGGTATTTTTTGGTGTCGAATATTTGGTGCGACTATGGAGCGCCGGCTGCCGATCGAAGTACATGGGATGCTGTGGACGACTGAGGTTCATCAGAAAACCAATATGTATAATAGGTGAGTTTTAGAAACGTAAAGTTACATCTATATTTCATGAAGCTTTTCAGATTTCAACCGAATTCAGCAAAGGCATTTCTCAAGAGCTAACGAGAAAAAGTCTAAAATTTTTAACACTGGAAAAAGCCGGAAATTTTTTTCAAAACCCTGGAATTTTTCAGATTTTTTTCACTTTTGCAATAAATATAGCCGCGCTCTTCAAAAAAAAATGTATTTGAAATTGTACTGAGTGTTGATGGATCGTTTGAGTATTAATATTCGTCTTATATTTTCGAGCGAAAACGTTCTTTTTACATATTTAACATAGTAGGGAATCGGCATAATCTAATAAATAGTGCAAGATAAAGCGCAAACAGATGATGCTGAATGTGTAAGGAATTTAAGCGAAAAGATGTTGAGGTCAGTACCCAGTGGGCGAAAAAAATCAGGATGTCCTAGAGACGTCTTCGAGACATCCCT
>CAKNWT010142273.1:1703-14421 GCA_932066315.1 Andricus coriarius
TTTTCTTCCTAGAAGATTCAACTATTTGGTTGAAAATTAACTTTTTTTATAAATTCATATTTCGGGTTTGAAAAATTATTCTTTTTTGCTGAAAATGCATCATTTTCGGTCGAATCCAACTTTTTTTTTAAATTCGTTTTTTTTCTAAAAAAAATTCAACTGCTTGGTTAAAAGTTAAACTACTTTTTTGTTGAAAATTCTTCCTCTTTGGCTGAATTCTACTGTTTATGATCAAAAATTGAAATATTTTTTATTTAAATATCAACTATTATTTTTTTTTTAATATATGTAATCTTTTTTGGTAAAAATTCAACTGCTTGGTTAAAAGTTGAACTGCTTTGTTCAACATTAACTTTTTTGGCGAAGATTCATGTTGATTAAAAATTCATCTCGGTGGTTGAACAGTCCACTATTTGGTTGATTGCATTTTTGGTTGAAAACTAACTTTTTTTGGTTTAAGATTCATTAATTCAGTTAAGAATTCATGTATTTGTTAGAAAATGTAACTATTCAGTTTAAAATTAATTTTCGTCTTTAAAATTCGCTTTTTTGGTAAAAAAATCAACTGATTGGTTAAAAGTTCAACTATTTCGTTAGAAGTGTACTTTTTTTATTGAAGATCAATCAATTTCATGAAACTTTGAACAAGCGAAAAGTTTCATGAAGGTTTGGAAACGTTTCAAAGATTACAAAGTTTCCAAAATTAAGGCGGGAAAATTCAAAATATGAAAAATACTATGCAGTGTTAAATATAATCATTTAATAGTATAATTTTTGTTTCAAAGCAAATCGCTTTAACTAATATAAATAAATAAATCACGTGTTAATTTGTTAATAACATCTAATTTTCGAAATATTTTATTTTTAAAAAGTGGAACTCTTTTGCATTTTATACTTTCAAAATTAAAACCTAAAATTTTTTTAATTGAAACACTCATTAAATAAATAATTGTTAAACTTTTAAAAATTGTACAATTTAAGGATTTGAAAAAATATATAAATCCACGCTATCATTTTAAATTCTCTAAATTGAATGAATCAAAGAATTGATAGATTTGCAAAATTATATCATTTGAAGCAATTTTAAGTTAGAAATATTGCAAATTGAAAGATTTTTTTTTAAGCTAAACACTTCTTAAATTAGAAGTAAAATTATTTTAATCTTAGATTGTTACAAATTAATTATTGTTTAATTGTTATTCATACATCAAAAATTGTTTTCAATTCTATTTTAAATATTCTCTTCAAATTATTATTTTTTAAATAAAAAATCATAAAACAAATTTACAGGAATCTTATGAAAATTTTTGTATTATCTTCAATCCTCTCAAAATCCTTAAGCAACTTAAAATTTTGTTTTCAAAATGGTGAAAAATTTATATGTTGTTTAAAATATTTGGTGTGCTTTCAAATCTTCAATTATTTTTTATGGATGTATCTTGAAATCTTTTTTAATATTTTGTTAAAATTAATTTTGCAAAATAAAATGACTTTAAAAATTTTCCCAGGAATCTTAAAAAAAATTGTCCTACTATCTTGAATCCTTTCAAAATCGAATTTTCCTTAATTGAATAATGGTTCAACTGTTATTTATACCAACACAATTAGGAATTTCACTTAGGAATCGAAATTTGTTTCCAAATAACAATAAAAATTTTAACGCTTAAAGTTTAAATTTAGACCTCTGAGATTTTATTTGAGTTATAATTGATTATTTTACACTTATTATTTTGCACACACTTATTAAAAAATATAGAACCTTCACTGTATTACACATTCTTTTAATATATTTTTTTAAGGATTTCTCGGATGAAATTAATTTATTATTGTATTCACCAATCATTCGAACTTGTCAATGAACAAAAAAATAATAAATCACAGATTTAGTTTTTAATTCAAATTTAAAATTCCCGCCAAGGCAGTCGAAGCAGCATGCGGATGCGCCTTAATTCCGATTTATCAAATCTTATGGCAAAATTTGAGTGCTCCACAGATTTCGCCGTTTTTTTGGTCACCCTTTCAACAGCCTTAAATTTCTTCTAAAAAATTTGAAAATTCAATTACATTTATAGTGAAAAATTGTTTCTTTTCTGAGTTGTATACGTACCCATCCCTGCCAGAGGCGCTGTTAAAATTGGCGCGAAATTTAAAAGCGTTCTGAAACTAAATCGCTTCATAAATCTTCATTCATTACTTAAAAGCAAAGGCTTTCAAGTTGCTAAGTCTTAGGAAACTTTGGCTAAATGAAAAGTTTTATAAAACTCTGAAAACGTTTTATTTTAAATATTAAGGCGGGAAAATGTTAAATATTAAAAAATGCTATCAAGTATTAAATTTAAACATTTATTTCTGTAATAATATACAATAATATAAATATTGAATGATATAAATATTGAATTTAATATAATTTTACTTATTTTTCAATCCTTAAAATATTAATTAACAATTTCAAATTATTGCTTGGAAATTCTGGGTGATTCGTAAGCCAAATTTCCTGTTTATCTTTTTCTCGTTTTTCACTTAATGCGAACTAAAGTAATAAAACTCAATTTCTTTAAAAATGAAAATGTATCACATTTATTTGAAAATTCTTCTTTAACATTATTTATAATTATGATTATCTTATAATAAGCCAGCCTTCTCCAATAGTTTAAATTAGTTATCTCACAAAGTTTAAACTGTCGATTTTCCAGTTTCCTTGTTAACGGAAATTGAAGTTCCACGCAGAGTAGCGTAACAATTAAAATGTTTTAATCAGTCAACTCGTTAATAATTTAATTTTGAGAAAAACTTTTCGTGGTAAAAGTTCATTAAAAATATTCAACCATTAAAAGACTTTACCACAAAAATGCCGAGTAAAAAACGTATCCAATTTAATCTCGTTAAAATAATGTTTTTATAATATAATTAATAATTTGAATACATTTATGTATCATATTTTGCGAAACAGAAACTAGAAAGAAATTTAACAAATTGCAATTCAAGTACATCGTAAAGAAAGTGTTGCATATTATAAAATAATGACCTGAGGGCGGAACAAAATCGATAAACGAGCGTGTCCTTTTATTTTTCAGATACGTGCAGAGGTAAGCGTTGTAGCACATAATTTGTCAAGCCAAGCTATAAATTTTATTTCCAGCCTCTACTTATTATGAATAATATTTTCTTACAGATTTGCATATCACAGAGGGAAATTTGTTTTAGCATTAAATTGCAATTGAACTTGATTAAACAATGTTTTCAATTGTTGTTAAATAAACTAATAACACGAGATTAATTACCATTTTAAAATTCGATTTTTTTGCCTCTTTGAAAGAATGTGTGTGTGAAAGCCTAGAATTCAGTTCATGTTAAAATTATGAATTAGAATTGACTAGAATTATACTTGAATTAATTAGAATTCTATTTGAATTGCTAGACTTACATGTAAGTTAACTATATTTATGTTTAAGTTAAGTAAAATTAAATTTTAATTAAATAGAATTCAGTCCAAATTGCCAGAATTTAATTATATTTGATTAGAATTCCACATTATATTTGGATCGATTTTAATTATAGGATTCCTTTTGATTGCTAGATTCCCAATTTGAATCGACTAGGAATAATTTGTGATTAACTTGAATTGCTGACATCTTACACGAAATGATAGATTTCTGTTTATGTGAACTAGAAATATATGGAATTTATTTTGAATTAGGTGCTTATACAAAAGTAATCATTACAAATATATAATACCTTTCTCTTTTTTTTGTTGCAGGTGAGTCAAATAGAATTTGCCGTAAAAGTAAGAGGTATCGATTAATGTTTACTATCATTATTCCGCATCGCCGCTAGTGCTGCGAGATATATAATTAAAAAACAGGTTACAAAACCACCACAATGTCCCACTGGGATCAACTGATCCTTGAAAATGATACTGGCTCTGCAGTCTGCAGGTATGATCCGGAATGTCTTGGCTCGAAATTGGGCGACGGTAAGCTTAAGTGGAAATGACACCATCTTAAGACGCTAAAATGAAAACCTCCGTGCTCGACTTCAATCCAGGTGATTTGAAGAAATCAAATGTTAGCTCATACATCGACTTATCCTTCACATTTATGTGGAAGATGCCGTGCATTCTGTTTTCGAAGAGCTGTTCCCGGAAGTTTTTCTTCTGTCCTTTCTTGATCCGACCCTTCAGGAGTGAGCACTCGATATGGATGTTAAATGCATCTTGCTAACCCTGAGATTGAAGTCAAGGCCAAGTGTTTCAACAGCCTCCTCCGCTGCTCTTTACACAAATGCTTCGTTGTCCACTTTATAAGGATGACTTCAGGGTCTCATTAAAGCTTTCTTACTTATTTTTCGCTCGGAGATAATTCGAATTGATCGAAAACAATAATCAAAATATTCGATTGATCTAAGACGCTGTCCACTAGTGAAATTTCGAAACAACAAACATTTTTATATAAATCTACATATGTATACAAATGTATATATCTCTTTCCTAGTGACACATTTCTTTTCACATCAATCCGAAATTATAGCGAAACTTTAGTAATAGGGTTGATTCCACAAAGGGGTTCAGTCTTCAATCAGCAGGTTTCACGGATCTACTAAACTCATACAATTTTAAGAGAAAGTTACAAGTCTGGTTACAATGACCGCCATTTTCTTTTACTCTGATCTAAATCAAATTTTAACAAAGGCTACTTAAAAGACATTTTTTAAAATTGTTTATAACAAATCTTTCTTACCTATCAATCTTCTGCAAACATTTAGCGAACTAGGCACATCTATGCCGACCAAAGCGAAGAACGAGAGTGACAGCCCGCCACGCAACGTTGATCTTTTCGGAAGGTGTGTCCGTTCTTCTCCGACCCAGTCGACCAATGACGGCGCAGCACTTACGCGCCAACAACAGATGCAGTGATGCGAACTCGCGGAAATTTTCGACCCATCATGGCTGCCGGAATTAACGTCTTTAATCCTAGCGACAAATTAGGAAGAAGATGTTATGCAAAGACTAAACCTCGACACTTTGGGCGTGACAAAAGTCATAAAGCTTACTCTTGGTACTTGGATCATTTCCAAGCGGACGCTTTTGTATTTATGCCCTGTGTCGATGTTTAATTTTTGACACCACCGGAGCTACCGGAGGTCTTCCTTGGGATTCGGCCTTCAAGTCCATATGCTGGAAAAGGATAGAGTGGTACTGGGTACAGTTCCCTGGTTAGTGGAGTAGTCTATAAGCTGGAAGAGGACCGGCCTGTCTTGGGCCACTCCTATTTCCAAAGAGTATAGCCGCTTATCTACTGTACCGGAAAGAGACAACCTGTTTTGTGGTGTTCCCTCTTCTCACTCTCCCTTGTCATGGGCGAAATGTGGCAATGTAGCGGCTTGGCCTGATTGGGTCTATTGCAGTCGTTGCCATGGCAACGCGTGCTTTAAAAGGTATCAAGATGGCAGTTCCTCGGGTGCCGCTGTCCTCAATCCTGGTGTAGCGATTCTGTTGACAATTGTGATGCATCAACTTAAGTATTTAATCTCGCTCGATAAAAGCTAAGAAATCTGCACATCGGGCAGTTTCAGTACTCGCTAAGAATTCTCTAAACCTAATGGTGAAATTGTCAAATTATGAAATAAGAGTTTGTAAAATAATTCTGTTCGTTCAATTTTCAGTATTTTTTCTTATCGCAAGGCCTTACAGACCAGTCCCTATATCCCCTATTGTACCCTATATTCAGTTAAGGAAAGAACAAGACGTTTAGATATTTATAGTTTTCTCATCAAAACAAAATCGCAAGTCACAACACACTAAATGATTTTCTAAACTGGCACTATGCTACATGCAGGGATAATCCTGTATTAATCTAATTATCAGACTAAATACTACTAATTATTTTAGGACCTGTCATTCAGGTAAGCAAGCCTTAATATGGTAAGGGCGCTCGATGATCACGTTCAAGGTATATAAGCTGGGCTGATAAATGCTCGAGCCTCAGGTAATGCGCAATTGTCTCTTTTAAAATGAGATATTTCCTTCTTATCTACGATTTGTATTCAATTATTTTCGCAACCAGGCAGAGCAGTACGACTCCTCGTATGTTTGTAAATAGATTGAAATACGTATACTAGCTCGTTTAGTTATTGTATTTGATTATGCTGGCCGGGAGTTGTTATACAACCTAGACCGGGATCAATAAAGCAAATACAATAACTTCGTATAAATTTAAATTTCTCAATAGGAAAAAGCCTTTCGCCAAATAAATCAGAGAAAAAGACAAACTCTAAAAGTGGGACTCTGTCACAATATTCAATGTATTTCCTCATGAGCACTCAAAATAAAATTCTTTAACTCGACCCGGATGAGCGAAGATCACTTATGAAAATTAAATCTCTTTTCTAAACAGTCTTAAGCAATATGGTCGCCTTCAACTCTTTTAAAGAGAATTTAATTCGTTTTTGGAATTTACTTCAAAATAATTGGATTTTATCCCAAGTATTTCGTAGTCCTCCTCTTTGGTGGAGTTGGCGTGACAAGAAGTGAGGATAGATCCTCAAGTCTTTTCACAGTACGTCCACCCTGCGATCTGCGCTTTTCAGCAACAAGATTCAGAATGCCGTTTCTCGGCCGAGTTTCTCGTTTTATTGCTGTGCTCCCTTTCACCCTCCTTCGCTTGCGTAACAGGGCTTGAGTGGGAGTGGCTGGATTCTGCGCTTTACTCCTTCTCCAGGGTGATGCAACTTTAACGAAGGATCACGCAGGAGAAAGTCTTTTTGCCTATATTCAGGCTATCCCTGTAACTCGCAGGCTACAATATAGTAATGTGACATTGCAATTGTCCACGGAAGGAAGAAAGGCATTTCCAAAGATTCTCAAGATATCCTCGATACAATAGGAAGAACAACGTATACAGTGAATAGGTACCCTAGATGGCAATCAAGTGAATTCATTATTGTTATCGTCTTCTCGACGATCCAATTCCATCCAAGTGATTGTTAATTCGCGTGCAAGTGTTTCTATTTATCAAGGATAATCGAGATTCTATACTTTTTAGGGTGCGATCTCAATTTCTTCCCTTCGTTATTGCTCACACTTACGAGTTTTTCCTACATCAATTTCAAATAATCCAAGGTAATGGTAACCTTTAAATTTTTTTTTCAGAACAAGTATTTGTTAGCACTTTATAAATTAATTACAGTTATTAAGTAAGACATTTATATATATTTTTTTTATTCGTAAATGAGTTTAAAAAAAAAAATAAAAAATAAAGATCATACTTCATATCGGGAAGAAGGAATTTTCCAAAGAATTATAATTCTGACTTGCAAGTGGAAATTTTCGAGAATAATTATAATTCTGCGGGCAGGAATATATTTTTCTGAAATTAAAGAAGCCCTTTCTTTTTGATAATTTCTTTTATTTAACCAAAAATAACTTAAAAATGAAAAAAATAACTTTGAGGTAAGGAAAAATTTTCAGTGGAACAAAATCGATTTTTTTAAACAAAAAGAAATTTTTTCATTACATACATCCCAAAATTCTCGTTTCTCTAAAAATTACATTTTATTTGTGAATAAGTTTAATGTGTAAAAACTAAGAAATAACTTTTTTCGTCCCGAACAGTACATTGATGACATGTAGATTAATTACGCAGATATTTACTTAATTTATTTCTAACACAGATTAATTACCCAGATATTTACTGAGGATTGACTAATAGTGATCGATTACTCATTCAACTTACTTTTCTTCAAACTCCTGTAAATTATATATTACTATTTTTTGCACCAATTCATTTTCTTCAAGAAATTCTCTGAAGTGTACCAAAGATAGTTATTTCAAAAGCAATATAAAAGTCATAAGTCGCTTAACGTCACGGCAGCAGTGAATATAAACTTTGACACTTTTCTCGGCGGCGATTTCTAAAGCTCTTTCCTGAGGTTTTAATTTCAATACAGAAGGTTCATGTGAAAATTACTTTTTTTATGATTAAAAATGACTACATTATTAATGTAGTCATCGCGTGTACAGATATTTTAAAATTAAAGGTGAAAGTATCGACAACTGTAATTTGGTGATTGTGAATTCTCTTTTGTTAAAACTCCTTGGGCTTTAACGAACATATCCTCATCACGCATATTGTGCTTCGCACTCGATTATGTCCACAATGTGAACTTTTCTACATTATGTTCCATACTTTTCTATCAAATGTATGTGTATTACATTAATTTATGTACCTCAGCCTGGGATTGAGTTTTCAGATATTTCAAAATAAAGAAATTCTCGCAAGAGAATATTTATCAGTTTTTTTTGCATATAGAATGATCTTATTATTTTTATTTTTTCGAAAATTTGAAAAATCCGGCAATTTACACTATTGTCATATCCTGTGACGTATCATAACTATATTATTTATACTTACATTATTAATAATTGCTATATTTATTATTATAATTTATATTAATAACTATGATAGAAAAGGATTAGGTGCTTATAAAAATGCACAATCTCGTGCATATTCATTTTTATCCATCATGATAAACAAACATTTGATTTTTTCTGAGTGCCTGCCCTAGAGCACACCCTCAAGTTAATATTAAAATACCAGAGAGACTCCGGTTATTTGGAAACCATTTCCAAGTAGTCGAAATAAAAATTCAAAAATAAAAGTAAAATCAGTGTTGTGCTTCGGAAATTCCCAATCGAAATGAAGTCGAATGTAAATTTCAGATCCCTTTAAATAAGTGAAACTAAACCCACAAGATCCTTTTGACAATTCCATTGTCAACCATCATTACCCTTGAGTACTAGCAGGAGACCTGAGCCTACCTGCCCACTAATAGATTTCTTTGACAAATCGTCATTGTTAAGCCATCGCAAAACAGTGAATCGCCAGAAGGAAAATCAATGTCATTTGTACTAAACCAATAAAAACCTGGACCAGTACTAGTATCTTTCCAGTGAACGAGAAGAGCATTCATCAAATTCAGAAAACCACTTTGTCAAGGAATCTTCAAATTATACAGTGAATCCCCAAAATAGTTACTCGCCCAGTTTCAAAACTGAATAATTGGAATATACATAAGTCAAGTTTAAATCAATGAGTTTATAACTCATAATACTTCAATTTCTTTATAAACTCGTCATTAAGGTCTTCCTTTATTTTAAGGTGGAGATCTGGATGAGGAGTTTCCGCTACCTAAGAGTTTCCGGTGCAACTAAAAATTTAAAAGCAATTACAAAAAGTAAAATTAAACTAAATTGAAAAAACGTAATCCTTTTCTTTTTTAGGTTTTAATCAGCTATTTCTCTTTAACTTTGTAATTTCCGATATTTAATTTTTTAATTAATTATTTCAAGTAATTATTTTTAACCAGGTAAGTTTGTTCCCTTCAGGACGTAACACTATCGTGAATTTCCCAATTTAAATCTTCAAATCGTTGGAAATCTTTCAAAATCCTTTAAAATTTTTTTACAGAAGCTACCAATCTTTTTATGAAAATTTAAAAAATCAGTTGGTGTATTTCACTGAAAAAAAATTACTAAAAAACATCTTTATATTGTCTACAATTTAAAAAGTCTATTGTTCTTTAAAAATATGGTGTTCCTAAAATTTTTTAAATAATTTTATATTCCTACCCGGATCTCTAATCTTGCTAGCATAAATTTTGATTTATTTATAAATCCACCAGTAATATTCAAACAAAGTTTTCAATTATTTTGATTCATATTTATTGTCTTATTTTCATAGTAATACATCCAATCAATTACACAAAATTAACGTACTTATAGAATCGTACTTTTTGATTAATACATTGTAAAATTAAAATGATCGAAAGTTTAAAATGAGGTGTAACAATATTTTCCTTGATTACAATACAGGAAAGCAGCTTAGTTTGAATGGGTCGAGAAAATCCTGAAATTAATTTTTTTAAATTGAGATTTCTCAATTTTTAGTATATAAAAAAAAATTGTAACTGAGATTTGAATTTACCTGAAAATTTGATCCCAAGTAAGCATTTATTATCATCAATTCAAGAGTTTTTGCTTCCAAAGATGGACCTTTATGCATTTTTTGCACAAACTTCAGGAATCGCCACAAATTTTTTTTATCTGCTGGTTTCTTCATAATGTTGTCTTTTAACTCACCAGGTATCTGATGCCAATCCAATTCGAATTTGAAAAAATAATTATTTTTACAAGCTTCACAATCGCACGTGAAAAATTTTGCTTTTTGTAAATGATCTATTCTCTCTTCAGCTGTCATTCCCACAAATTCGAACGAATTGTAAGACACAAAGAGCTGAAAAAAATTAGCATAAGAAATATTGGATTGATTGTAAAAATATTTAGAATTTCTAGAATGAAAATATTTTGAAAATTTTATGAAATTTAACATTCCCGGGGATGACTAAAAAATTCCGAAAAATAAAATTCCGACACTGTCAAATTCCCGAAAAACAATATATTGAAAATAATTTTGGAAATTACAAAATTGCTGATAATATAAAATTCCCGAATTCGCAAAATACCGAATAAAAAAATCCTGGATAAGTGGTTTTATTATCGAGTTTCAAAATTCCCGATGCTATATAATTCCCGAAATAAAATTGCCGAAATTATAAAATATTTCTTTATTATTTAAAAATATTTTTAAAATGAAATTCCCTAAGTTAATAAATTAGCGACCAAACAGTTTGTGATATTACTCAATTTCTAAATTCCTGGCAATGGAAAATTCCCGAATCAATAATATGAAAGAATGGTTGAATAATAAAATATTAAATCATAAATACAATAAAATACTTTAATTTCTGGAAAATTTGTGTTTTATTCACAATTTTTTGTTTTATCATTTATTTTTTATTCAAACAATTCTTTAATTATTTAGATTTGTTACTGATGCAACTTCCGATGTTAAATGATTAATTCGGCCAAATAATTTTTGAAGCTTTTTTTCATGAAGAATTTTGAAGTGATTGGCTAACACTCGACTCATGAATGATGACGCTCCTGGTTCAAATCCGGACTAAGGCAGACTTTTTTTCTTCTTCAAAAATTATTTGTGCGAAATAATCGTTTTAATATCGAAAATTTTTTTAATTTACAATTTAAAAACCCGAAAGTTACCACATTTATGAAAGTATTTTTTCTATTGTTCATAATATTTTATTTTATTATTTATTTATTATTACAACAATTTTTTATTTGTTTGTATTTGTTTACGGAAATAAAATTACCGTATCTGCGAGATAAAAAAACATTAAATTTTAATATATTAAATAAGTAAAATAAAATTCTTTTATTCCATGAAAATATTGTTCATTTTTTTATTATTCAAACAATTCTTCGATTGCTTAGATTTGAGAATTGTATCATTTAGAAATTTTCACAAAATTTTTGTAAAATTTTGAACATTTTAGGATATTGCCCAATTTGAAAATTCCTGATAATTGAAAATTCTGAAAATAAAATTTTCCGAATCTACAAAAGGCAAAAATGGTTAAATAATAAATAAAATACTTTTATTTCGTAAAAAAATTTGTATTATTTTCCATTTTATTTATTTATTTTTTTATTATTCAAACAATTCTTCGATTACTTACATTTGGGAATTTTATCATTCAGAAATTTCCATAAAATGTTTTTAAAATTTTGAACAATTTAGGATATTACCCAATTTAAAAATTCCTGATAATTTAAAATTCTGGAGATAAAATTTTTCGAATCTATAAAATGGAAAAATTGTTAAATAAAAAATAAAATTCTTTTATATCGTAAAAACGTTTGTATTATTTTTCATTTATTTTGTTTTTATTATTCAAACAATTCTTTGATTGCTCAGATTTGGAAATTTTATCATTTAGAAATTTTCATAAAATTTTTGGAAAATGTTGAACATTTTAGGATATTACCCAATTTAAAAATTCCTGATAATTGAAAATTCTGAAAATAAAATTTTCCGAATCTATAAAATGAAAAAATGGTTAAATAATAAATAAAATACTTAGATTTCGTAAAAACATTTGTATTATTTATTTATTATTCAAACGATTTTCTATTTGGATTATTTTCTTTTTCAGCACTTGTCACATCTATCAGGATTTTTCAGTCTTCCCATAAATACCACATATAAAATAAAAGATGATTCGGACAGAAAAAAAGACTCCTTAATATTTTTTGCAGTCATTTAAATATTTTAAATACGTAATGAGGATGTGTTCGTTAAAGCCCAAGGAGTTTTAACAAAAGAGAATTCACAATCACCAAATTTTTGTTGTAGATGATTTAGTACATAGTTTCAGGAATTTGAAATTTCGGTAATTTACTATATTTGGGAATGCGAAAATTTAGCAATTTTCTATTTTCGTCATTTATTGAAAATCGAATTGAAAATTCAGAAAAATGATTTCATCCCGATTTTTTTTAAGAATATGATTTTGTTTAAAAATTATTAATGATAAAAACCTGTTCGCCTTTTTCAATGTCTTTACAAGCCCGCAATATCATATTTCCACGTTTGTCATTATAAGACAAAATATTGCATGAGCAATTATGATTTAATAAATTCAATACTGGATACAATCCTATACCAGTAATATTCAAGAAGTCATTTCTCCTTATCTGAAAAATAGAAAAATATTTAATATAAACTCAGAAAAATATTTGTTTTTAATTTAAGAAACCTTTTCTTCAATAATTTTTTTCCTTTAACCCAAAATAGCTTCAAAG
>CAKNWT010142277.1:0-10055 GCA_932066315.1 Andricus coriarius
GAATTTTTATGAATTTCATTGAATTCTTCTCGTTTACCTTAAATTCCGCTAAATTAATTCCAATTTTATGGAAATCGATGGAATTTTTTTGATTTAAACAACTTTTTCCAATTTATTTGAATTTTTTTCAAGTCTTACGAATTTGTCCTGAATTTGTAAGCCTTTGAGCGCGAAAAAAGTACCCTATGAGCGAGACAAAAAGTACCCATAGGTCCCTATGTTTTATCCCACAGGGACTGTGAGGCCTGTGGTTGATCACACCCAATTTTGAAATAAGGTCTAGAGAAAGCATTTTCTAAAATAAAAAAGTTCCTAAAAACTTTACCAATTCAAATTCTGGCAAGTCCTTCGCGGCCGTTCCTTTGTTGCAGATTTATTTAAGCATGCACCTGAAAATGCTTTCAGATAATTTATTTATCTAGAAGCATTAAACTTCTTCATAAAAAGCCTTTTGAAAAACCGATAGCTGTCACTTTTGAGGTTGGGATACAACATGAACTCAGATGATGTGAGGTTTGCTTCGTACTGCTTACACAAGATGGCCGTTGTCGCCATCTTGGAATAAGGAGATGTCGCCATTTTGGAATTGAAAGCTATTACATTCCTGAAGCAGCGGTTTCCATCTTGAAAATTAGAGGTAACAGCCATCTTGTCTTTATCGTCATGTTCTCAGTCGTAAGGATTCTTCAGGTATGAGGCTGCTCTCCAGTAGTGAAATCATTGTCACCATCTTAGTATACGCCATCTTGGTGAGTTTTAAGCCAATGGGATATAGTTTCCTCCGTCGCCATCATGGTAGTGATTACTAGTGATTACTGGTGTCTATTTCTATGTCTAGTTTCTAGTGACTTTCTTTCTATTGGCGAAACGCTTTCTTAGATGTGTATTCATAGAGAACTGTTTCATTCTGGCTACTATACTTCAAAATCTAGTTACGACTTAGTATGTAAGGATGTGCGTATAAGTCTAGTCACTTCTAGTGAAATTTATATCTAGGGACTTCTACACGCATTACTGATTTGGCGTGCCATGATATAGTTACATCTGGTTATATTTGATTCTGCCTAGGAACTTTTAGTAACATCTAGTCATATCTGGTTATGCTTAAGTATACCTAGTTACGTTGTTGTGCACTTTTAAATGTAATGTATGAACCTTATATGATATGGATATTGATCTGGCATTCTTGATTATACTAAGAAATTTGCTTTCTTTCAAATCTTTACGAATACCATTATGTCAAAACCTTGTGGTACCTGCAAGAAATTGATTATCACAGACGCCAAGTATTGTACCAAGTGTTTCAAATACTTTCATCCTAATTCGAAGTGCTTAAATCATAATATTTATAATGCTAACAACGAACTAGTCAAGTGTACTGGGCCTTTTGAGAGAATGAATCTCAAGGATAAACAGTTGTCCAAGTCACGAAAATCCGATAGAAATGAAACTGCATCCAGTACTTCAAAAACCAAAGGTAGCAAAAATATGACGAGTACTCTTGACTCAGGTCCTGAAATGGATTCGGACGATAATAACAGTGTTTTGTCGGATAGTAGTAAATTTTCAAGCAGTCAGTTTGAGCAGCTCTTGTCTGCAATTAAGGACTGTAAATCCAGTGTATTATCGCTGAAAAAGGACAATGATGGTATATGTTCGGATTTGAATGAAATTAGGGAAAAAGTTAATTGTCTCCCTGAGATGCAGCTCAAACTGGAAGAGAACAACGCCAAGCTTCAAGCTATTTCCACTCAATATGTTGAGCTGAGCTCACAAGTTTCGGTACTCACAACCGAAAATGAAGCTTTACGAGATAAGATCAAATCAATTCAGGATAGTCAGAGAAGAATAGATCAGCGTGTTCTAAGGAAGGAAAATCAGCAATGTGAGGATGGTTTGATCATTGCTGGACCACCTGAGAGAGAAGAGGAAGATCTTGTGGATCTGGTCTGATCAGTATCAAAGGCTATTAATGTGCAGCTACCTCCTGCTGAGATAAAAAATGTTCACAGGATGTCTTCTACATTTTCAGTATCATCGACACAAGCTCAGATATCTACCTTAGGAGCTGCGGTACAGTCAAGTTCAACCTCTACTTCTCAAGCTTCTCCAACAAAATCAGTTGTTGTTCATTCAACCAGTAAGCCACGCTTACTGCTGGTGAGATTCTCAACTCTAAGGCCTCGGAAAGAAATGATTTCCAGTATGAGAAAGAAAAAATCATTATATGCGAATTACGTATGTTCGGATCTACGAAAATCTTGTGTTTACATAAACTAATACCTCCCTGCAGCCATATATAACTTACTTCGCTCTACTAGAGAAAAAGCTAATTTACTAGCGTACAAATATGTGTGGCAGGTGAATGGTGTCATTCTTGTTAGGCGCAAGGATAAGGATCCTGTAATAAAGATTCTATGTCAGAGTGATCTAGACCTCTTGACCGAATGACCCTGACTCCAATCCTGCCTCCCACAACTCGCTAATAAAAATCTGTCACATTAATATTAACTCACTAAAATCGCATATCAACTTACTTCGGGCTTACTTAAATCATAATATATATCATGGCGTAGCGATAAGTGAAACATGGCTAACGGAAACTATTAGTGATAATATTGTTGCCCTTGAAGGTTATTTTTTTGTGCGAAGGGATAGAGATGGCAGGAGGGGTGGAGGTGTTGCGGTGTATATCATAAATGGTCTAAACATCAAATTATTGGAGACATCAAAGGGTGTTTTTAATGAACCTGAATTTATCATAATGGAAATATCTTGTCGTGCTATGTCACCGCTCCTATTTTCCGTTGTCTATAGAAGACCTCATGGGCAATACCTACATAATTTTGAGTCCTCCTTTTTGAGATTCATTCATGCATATGAAAATATTATACTTACGGGTGATTTCAACTTTGACTTAAATAGTCGGGAACCTGGATCTTTATATGTAAGGGCATTATTTGACTCGCTAGATCTATTTATAGTGCCGTATTCTGCAACGCACTATACTCCGATCTCTGATACGTGGTTGGATCTATGTGTAATAGATGATGAGAGAAAATTATTCTCAACTCAACAATCAATAGTGCCATTCGAAGCAGGACATGAACTCATCGCAATTGAAAATGCTTGGAAATTTAGTATTTCTTCTCAACTTAGATAAACATATCGTGATATTCGTAATATGGATGAGGGTGCCTTCCTGAATAAATTGTAATCTGTGGATTGGCGTCACAAAAAAGCTTTTGCCCCTGGATGATGGACGAAATCAAGAATATGATAAAGGAACGAAACCGCGTGTATAAGATTTGGAAGAGAATAGGAAATCTAGAAGTACATGCTGATTATAAGACTTTAAGAAATGGTGTCACTAGAATGCTTAATGAAACAAGGGACTCTTATAATGCAACAAGATTGGACAGTGCAAATGATTCTAGAAATCTATGGAAGGGCTCTGGGATATGTAAAACCTAGGATTGAGGAGTTGCCACTAATTTGTTCAGTAAATGAAATTAATGCCTACTTTCTCTCTATTTGTGGTAACTCTGCATATAATGTAACAGAGTTAGGGCTCACTGAACTAAACTTAACTTTCCTTTTGAGGATTCTCGATTCTATTTTCAAGACATAACTCCCCTTTCACTGATTGAGAGCCTGGATAACATAAAAACAGAGGCTAGAGGGGTTGGTGGTCAGTCTATAAGCTTTGTTGTAAAGGCCTTACCAGTTGTTTTCCCACACATACTCAGTTTATTTAACTCATCGTTACAAACCTCTGTTTTTCCTGAAGAGTGGGAGAAGGTTCTCATAAAGCCTATTAACAAGATTAGGGCTCCTATACATGCTGGAGATTATCGTCCTATAGCAATCCTATGCTGCCTCTCAAAAGCATTAGAAAGAACTGTTTAAGATCAGATGATTGAATACATTAAATCTAATAACTGCTTAAATGTTTATCAGTCAGGTTATAGACATGGTTTCAGCACGCTGACGCTATTGCTCAGGGTTACTGACGACATTCAAAGAGGCATTGATAACCGAATGGTGACAATTATGGTCCTGTTTGATTTTAGTCAAGCATTTGATATGGTCCCTAATATGCTTCTTTTATTTGAGCTTAAGAATTATGGATTCTCGGCTTCAGTACTTAAGTGGTTGTCATCATATCTAACGGGTCGTCAACAGTCAGTCGTTGGATTAAGCAGAGGAAGATCGGAGTGGGGAGAAATTGGCACTGGCGTTCCACAGGCGTCTGTGCTTGGGCCCCTGCTATTTATACACTCCGCCAATGATAAGTGCGATATATGAATGATCAGAAACAAACATGCTAAGGATTAATGCAAGCAAGACTAAAGCCATAATATTTGGAAGTTCTAAATATATAAATAGTTTGGACAAGGCCTCTCTTCTCCCAGTTAAGGTTTTGGATACCATCATTCCTTTCGTCGACGATGCTAACAACCTGGGATTAATCCTAACTCCCACATTGCCTTGGGATAAAGAAGTCGGTAAGATTTCTAGACGAGTTTATTCTACCTAGAAACAGCTGCAATTCAACAAAAATTCCCTGTCTACTGATCTTTAGGCTAAGTTCGTCTCCTCCCTCATAATACCTTACTTCGATTATTGTTGTGTTGTTTACAATGACTTAACTGAAAAGCTTAATCGGAAATTGACTAAATTGTTAAACTCGTGTATAAGATTTATGTTTGATGTAAAGCGTGAAGAGCATATAACACCATACCGTAAAAGGCTTGGGTGTTTGAGTGTCGCTAGTAGAAGAAAATATTTCATAAGTGTTATTACTTATGGTATATTAAAATCGCGTCGTCCAGAGTACTTGTATGACCAATTTGTAGAAAGGGTGGCTGTCACTGACAGGGAAGTCAGAAATCCTGAACGACTCAAAGTTCCACAGAGTAGAACGGTTTCATATCAAAGGTCCTTTATTGTAACGGCGAAAACGCTGTGGAATGGTTTGCCAGGCACTGTGGTGGAAACTGAGACGGTTTCTCAGTTTAAAAATAAGGTTTTTGCGTATCTTCTACAGATGGAGGAGTAAGCATTTTTATTTTTTTTATGAATTTTCTGAATTTGTTAAAGATATATCGATGGTAGTAGAGACGTCACCTAGTATTTTTAAAGCAGTAATGCAGAAGCAAAAAATTAATATAGGATGGAACAAATGTAGGCTTCAGGAACATATTAGCGTACTAAGATGCTACAAATGTTGTAAATTTGAACATGAAGCTAATGATTGCAATGGGGAGGAAGTGTGTTGTTACTGCGCTGGAAACCACCCTCAAAAAGACTGTGAAAATATAAATAATTAAAAATGCATTAACTGCATGAGAAATACAGGACAGTGTATAAATAATAATGAAGATCAGTTAAAGAATGCGGCTTATGATACGGAATATCCTTGCTTTAAAATAATAAAGGACATTCAGGGTAGTAAGATTAATTATGAAAATATATAGCAATCAAATAATAAACAGGGAATCATACTTAGTTTGAATGTACAAGGTATTATAAGTTAAAAAGATGAGCTAGAAAATATTGTTATAAAAAACTTGAAACCAATAATATTGGCTTTGAATGAAACACATGTTTACGATAATGTAGCAGATCATGAATTACAAATAAAAGGGTACAAATTAGTCAGATGTAACACGTCTTACAGAAGATCGGGTGGAATATTAATTTACATAAAAAATGGAGTAAGATTTGAAGTAATTTAAAATATGGAATATGAGAACGTCATGTGGATATCTCTAATTAGAATATACGGATGGAAAGATTGTGAGATTATTGGAGTAGTTTATCATTCGCCTAGTACAAACAATGCAGAGTTTATACGATTATTAGAGGATAAATGTGACACATTAACTGAATCTAACCAAATGTTGATAATGGGCGACTTCAATATAGACATTAGAAAGAATACATTTTATGGACATAAGATAATTCATATGATGCACTCTCATGGACTAAAACAATATGTTAAATGATATACGAGAGTTACGGATGTATCTAAAACATGCTTTGATTTAGTTTTTTCTGAATCGAGGCAGGTGATTAATATATTGCATACACCAAAGATTAGAGATCACTCGTTAACTCAAATAACAGTACATAGTAATCGAAGTTTAAATTCAAAAATTAGTAGAAAAGTTACGTATAGAGATTTCAGTAATTTCAACAAGGAGTTGTACTTAAGTCAGTTAAATACATTTAAGAATAGAAGTACATTAAATATAGCTGAAGATCAAAGTTTGAATACAAATTCAGACAGATTTGTAGAAATAATAACAAAAGCTTTAGATAAATGGGCACCTTATGTAACAAAGGATATTAAAGAAAACTTAGTAAAAAAGAAATGGTTCACACGTAATATATACGATGAAATAATAAAAGAGATGATTTATATTTGCTTTCTAAACAATCAAAAAGTGTAGAAGATTGAAGAATTATAAAAGCTGCAGAAATCATGTAGTAGCATTAATAAGAAAAACAAAAAAGGAATATATTGAAAATAGATTAGCAGAAAACAAAAATAACCAGAGAGAAATGTGGAAAATAATTAAAGCGCTTGTGAAAGGACAGTCAAAAAATATTATAGATAACGTGACATTTAAAGACGCTGCATATAAAAATGAGCAAGAAATTGCGGAAAAAATTAAGAGATACTACATAGAAAGTGCTTAAGAAATTATTGAATCAATATGTAACAATAGCATGAGTACTTCTGTTAAATTAAATTTAACAAATTATGAAATGCATGAATTTGAAAAAATAAACATAGCAGATCTTAATCAAATAATAAGTAAGATGGAAGATAAGAAATGGGGTGAAAATGGAATAAATACATCTATATTAATAAAAAACTTAAAGGCATTAGGTAATAGATTTTTAGATATTATAAATCAGTCACTAAAGGAAGGCAAATTGCCGCGCAATTGGAAAGAATCTACAGTCATACCGATACAAAAAATTACAAATACGAATAAAGGTAAGGAATTTAGACCAATCAATATGTTACCAACATATGAAAAAGTCTAAAAATTGGTAGTTAAAAATAAGGTGGAAGAATATTTTGAGAACCACAACTTATTTACAGAACACCAATCTGGATTCAGAAAGAATCATTCATATGAAGCTATGCTACAAGATTTATTAACTGCCTGGAAAGAAGAAATTAGTGAGGGAAATGTAGTATTAGTGGTATTTCTAGATCTCAAGAGAGCTTTTGAAACTGTAAATAGAAGAATTTTATTAAAGAAATTAAAATGTTATGGAATAAAAGGGACTGTTTTGCAATGGTTTGAAGACTATTTAACTGATAGGAAACAATATACAAAATGGGGGAATATGAAATCGTCTAGTATCAATATCTAAAATGGCGTGCCACAGGGCTCGGTTTTAGGGCCACTTATGTATAATGTGCAAATGAATGATATTGTTGATGTTGTTAATAAGTGTGTGTTAAAATTATTTGCGGATGATACCATGATTTATTGTGTGGCAAAAAGTGTGCTTGAAGCCGAAGAAATCATGAAAGTAGAGCTAAAAAAGGTTGGAAATTGGTTAGAGCGTAACGAATTAAAAATCAATACGCAAAAAACAAAATGTATGATAATAAGCAGTACAAGGAGAAAAGTAGATGATGTAGATCTAAATCTTCAAATTGACGGATTAGATATTGAAAGAGTTAAAAGTATGAAATATTTAGGAGTGGTAATTGACGAAAAGCTAAGCATGATTTAACACATAGAATATATAATTAAGAAGATCAGCAAAAAGATTTACTTTTTGAAAAGATTGTCATATTCCGTATCTCAATACACAAGATTAATTATTTATAAGAGCATTATAGCACCTCATTTTGAATACACGATTAATTATTTGTAAGAGCATTATAGCACCCCATTTTGAATACTGTTCGACTGTTATGTTCAATGCCAATGAAAAATCTGTAGATGAGTCACAAAAATGACAAAATCGGGCAATGAGAGCAATATTACATTGTAATAGGTACACAGCTGTAGATGACATATTGAGTGTTTTACGTTTCATGTCAGTAAGGCAGAGAATAGCATTAAACGTTTGCAATTTTTTGTATAAAGCAGAAAATGGGTTACTACCACGGTCGTATACACAGGTCCGGGGGCTACCGTAGTGGGGGAAGTTCCCTTATTGAAGCTTCCGATTATTTCACAAAGTTGCCACTTCCGATAGTGGCGTAATAGTAGAGTAGAGAAAGTGGCGGATTCATTTGAAATTTTAATTTTAAGAAGTCAATTTAATCCAGACGTATTCAATAATTTGAATAATGCGGATGTATTTTTAATTAATGAAAATAATAAACACATATTGATGCTAAAAATTATATTTTTTAAAGTAAATTGCATGAAACTGATTTTTCAAAATATTAATATAGTGCAACGAGTGGCCTCAACACACATTTTTAATCATAATAAAAATTTCTTGTAAATAAAAATTATCGATAGCAAATTAAGTTTACCGATAAAATTGTTACAGTAATCAAAATTCCAAAATTAATACTTCACCAAATATTCTTGACACCAGTTGAGACTCTGAGGTTAGAAAATGTTTGAAAACGTGTTTTGTTTATCTTGTCAAATTCAAATCCTACACTACTCAACACATACGCCACTACATTCAGTGGTCAGTTTGCGAAACTTTCTAGCTTACATTAAGGAACTTCCCCCACCACGTGTATACGACCATGGTTACTACCAAAATTTATAGACAAGAGAATGAAAAAAGTAATCGAGAAGCATAAATATAATACTAGGAGTAAGGAAAATATGGAAGTAGGATTTAGTCGTACAACGGCAGATCAAAAAGGTATTTTCAGTAACGGAATTCGGTTGTACAATAGTGTACCAGCTAGTTTGAGAGGTGAGGGGAGGGCGGCAAGGTTTCGCCGAGAAGTGTCTCAATGTATAGTAGAAACCGTTAGAAGATAAGGTTTTTTTTCGATTTATTAAATTGTATGAGACAAAAGCTAATAAAGAATATCAATCCCCCCTCTCTCTCTCTCTCTTCAAGCGGAAATACTTCATTCGAGCGACCTCAAATGGCACAATAGAGATAGCGACATCGAAAAAGAACTCTTAAGTGAGAACGATAAACTTCGTAGGCAAATCCGCACTATGGAAGCCAAATCGCAGGCAGAAAAGGTCGATGTATTACGCCAAATGAAAAGTTTGAAAGCAGAGCAGAGACCCATTAGTAAATGCGAGCAATGCCTGAGAGTGCAGAAGCTCCATGCACGCAAGAAAAAGCTAAAACACGAGGAAACATTCGAATGTTTCTAAAAAATAATAGAAGAAGACTGGGAAGAAAAAGTTTTCTAAAGAGCCAAGGTGAAGCATGGTCATATATGTGAATCTGGGTGTAATTCAGATATTATGTTACCTTCTAATGTAAATCTTCGATCTAATTCCCACGAAATAGACGCAGCTATAGAAAATTTTTGTGGCAGAGAAGGCCTCACCCAGCAAGGAAAAAAAGCAGGTGAAGTAGCAAGAATGCTACACTCCTTAGGTTTTTCGGATTCGGAAGGGAACTTTAAACACCTAACTAGGAGCATTCTTCACCCTATACACGATGACCGAGCTAGTGAATACGATGGCAACGATAAATTGCTATTTCAGTCGCTGAAAGAAACGAAAGAATACATGCAACACAACATTAAGAAAAAACTTGCTATCCCAGATATGGAGGGAGTCATGGGGCTGATGCTCATGCGCATGCTGGAATTCATATTTGCCGATAACGATATCGAAATAGAGGTGTATAGACCTTTTAACAAGAAGCCAAAAAGAAAAGTTGGAGACATCCGCGAGAGCCAACCTGAAAACAAAAACGAAACAGACGCCGCTCCAAAAACCACCACAAGGATTAAGAGACCAAAAAAAGACGCACTCTTAGTGAAAATGGAAAACAAGAACTACGCCGACATACTGAAAACAGTCAAGCAAACCGTAAACCCCACAGATATCGGGGTGAACGTCAAAGGTATGCGA
>CAKNWT010142278.1:0-10020 GCA_932066315.1 Andricus coriarius
ATACTTTTGGCATGCGCAGTAGAGATTTCAGTGTCTTTTTAGGTTATGTTAACCCTTGTTATGGTTATGTTAATTGCGTTTCATAGCGGACCCCCCACTTCAAATTCGCCAAAGTACACACCATGACGAACCCTCCACTCCAAATTCTCCATAGTACACCTTATCTACTTAGATATTTTATATGTACCTGAGACGAAGAAAAAGGGTCGCGAGTGTGGAAACATAGAAAATGAGGTATTGAAAGGCGGTTTTGAAATCTGGTCAGGATTTCGTAGCGAAACACATGGTAGTCAAGCGGTCGGTTTAATTATGAATGAAAAAGCAAGACAGAATCTCAAAAATCATGATTTTGTATCTCCCAGATTGCTATGGGCTAGAATGAAGGTAGAAATCAGAAGATTATTCATCGTAGCGTGCTATGCCCCAGTTGATAGTGACCCGAGGGAAGTCAATGACGCCTTCTGGGACACTTTATGGTAAAGTATACAGATAGTACTTGCGATCAAGGTGAAAGAAAAATGTTGCTAGGAGACATGAACGGATGGGTCGGCGTCCAACGTCAAGATACAAATACAGGTAGGGTACTAGGTAATCTTGGGGATCCACACTGGGCCAGGAACCATAAAAAGTGGCGAAAATTCGATTTTACGTCTAATTCATCTGAAACTTGGTACACAAGGGTTTTCATGGACGCTAATTTCAAATTCGATGTCAAAACTTACAAATCCCAAATGGCGGATCCAGTATGGCGGACGAGTATTTCAAAAAATTATTGAATCTTCTTTAAAAGTGGTATCTAGGGGTTTTCGAGGTCGCTGATTCCGAATCTAAAAACACAATTAAAAAAAAACAAAATGGCTGATCCAATATGGCTGACGAATATTTCAAAATATTATTGAATCTGCTTGAAACGCGGTATCGAGGGGTTTTCAAGGGTGATAATTCCGAATCTGACCTCAGAATTTCTAAAAATAAAATGGCGGTTCCCATATGACAGACGAGTATTTCAAAACATTATATATCGGATCGGCCATTTTTTTCTGTGGAATTCTGACGTCCAAATCGAAATTAGCACCCTCAGAAACCATACATAGATGTCATTCTTAAATTTTTCACTAATTTGCGCTATCTCTCGTCGTTTTGATCTATTGGAAATTTCAGCAAATTCAGCACTTAGGCGACCACGTTTTAGAGGCTTAGGGTTAAGAGTCTCCAATCTCAATTCAGGATCGAGAAAATTCGAATTCGGCCAATCAGCATTATATGATTCAAATCTTTCTTTAATGCTACGGGAGACTTTGTATTTATTTTTTCTCTTTATAACGAGAGTTGAAACAGAAACTCTCAAACGTTTCAAGTCTTTAGTTTTTACTTTTTGTCTATCAATATTCCATTTATCCAAGATATACTGAACACCAGTCTCTCTTCCTTCATCATTTGGAATTTTTTCCAAGACCTCACATTTCGTGAATGTTGTCATATTGAATGAATCAATAAATCAGTAAATTTTCATTGAACAATAGATTGAAATGAAGCCGAAAAGCGGACGGCAAGAAACTATAAGCTTCGTGCAGCTTTCAGTTTCTAAGAAAAATTACATGTCGGGTATTATGGATAATCTAGTACCCTTTGAAGGGAAGAACAAGATGAATCTATCCATTCGAATCTCGTTAAATATATATTTTAGAAAAAACACTGCAAAAATCCAGCGGTAGTCATAGAGATGAAATTCCAAATATATATTATACACTAGAGTCCTGCGAGAGAGGGAGAGGCGCTTGCAAGGTCAGCGGAGTTGCGATGTTCACGGTTCGGCACTATAAGAAACCACAAGCATGAAGGAGAAGAAGGGCGGTTTGGAGAGTCCCGAGATAGTGTCAAGGCCATTGAGGGTACCCCCGAAATGGCCAGTATAGCGGGACTCCAGTGTATGTGAGAACTTGCAGCGCCGCGTGCTGTTACTCGTGGACGGCTCCATGCGTGAGCGTGCAGTTATTCGTTTTTTCATCAGCAGAATATGAATTTGAGCAAAAGTGAGCACCCGTGCGTCAAAGTAGACATGTCAAGGAACCCGCTGGTACCTTACTTTTTTAGATGTGAAGGGGAATGCCGGGGAATGAAGTTTCGGCAGGAGGCATTGCGGGGAAAATCGAATATTTTGTGAATAAAACATGTGAATTTTAAAATTTTAGACCAGTTTTGTAGCTTCTTCGGCATTTCCTGCATTTATTAATCCAAACTGAATTAAAAAAAATCACAAACCGATTGCTTTTCGATAAATCTCATAAAATTGTATCCCTTCTTTTTAGGCACCAAGTATAGAAAATCAAGTTTCATTTTTCAACTTTGACTATTTCTCAACGAAACACAGGGCATCTGATTGATAAGAAACTCCAAATACAGATACCTCAAGGTGTCTGAAAGTTGAAAATATATTCAATTGACTCAAGTTCAAACCTTGACTTTTGGCCAAAAAAGTGCGATCCTGGCCCACTGTGGGATCCAAGAAAAAACTATAACGGGGAAAAGTTAGTTAGCTTATGCTTAGAAAATAGCCCATTCATAACAAATACTTGGTTTCGACATAAAATGATCCACACGTACACCTGGTGAAAAGGAAATACCCGAAGTATAATTGAATTCGTTATTTCGGATGAAAGAATAAGAGAACTAGTTAAAGATACAAGAGTCATGAGGGGTTCGGAATGCCAAAATAAACTTGGGGCGGGGATAGAGAAGAAAGAAAACAAACAACCGAAACAAACACGAATCAAGATTGAAAATTTACAGAAACCGGAAGTGCGAATAGATTTTCAGAATAAGATAAACGAACGTATTGATGAGGCAACTTGGGTGGAGTTTAGAATAAATAAAGGTGTAGAGGGCGCGTAGACTATGTTACGGGAGAACATTGTTAAAATTGCAGTTGAAGTATGTGGTACGGCGGTAGTAGGAAGAAAATCTGGTGATGCATAGTGGAATGATGAAATTAAGGCAGCCCGACAAGAAAAGAAAGAAGCGTACGAAAGTACGTTAAACATCAGAGGTCTTAGCGATGAGGAGAGAAGTAGACTTGAAAATGATTACAGACAAAAAAATAAGGAAGTTAAACGACTAGTCAAGGAAATTAAAGATACCAATGGGATAGTAGACGCTTTAAAAGACTCTTTTAAAGAATTATTAGAAGGTGAAGATATAGAGCACGAGAGCTGCGAGATAGAAAATAATGCATTAGAAAACCCAATCGAAAATGTCTGCGTCACTGAAGTTATTGATGTAATTAGAAGTTTAAAATATAGTAGGGCGTCTGGTGTAGATAGTATTAATGCTCAAACGCTCAAATACGTTGGCCAATATATACCACACAGGGTGTGCAAATTGATAAATTTATGCATTGAGACGGGACAAGTCCCAGACGATTGGAGAAAAACGATTATCGTACCAATATACAAAAGAAAGGGAGATCAAAACAACTGCAATAATAACAAAGGTATCAGCTTACTAAATACGACAAGTAAAATACACTCAAAAATACTTATTCGTAGGGTAATGGAAATTACAGAAGAAAAGATATGGGAAGTCCAAAGTGAATTTATGCCAGGAAGATCATGTACAGATCAGATATGTAGCTTAAGACAGATCACAGAAAAAAAGCTTAAGAGTAGGAAAGGAAGTTTTCTGTGTATTTGTTGATCTAGAAAAAAGCATTTAACAAGGTGAATAAAATTAAACTTTGAGAAGTCCTTAAACAGTACGGAGACCATGGATGGCTCTTACAAGCATTACAAACCATATATGCAGGCAGTAAAGCGAGTGTAAGGGTTAATCGGAAACTGAGTGACTGGTTCGATATTATGCAGGGTGTTAGACAAGGATGCGTTATTTCCTCGTATCTATTTATCATACTTATGGACAAGTGTCTGAGAATGGCCCTGTTCGGCGGGTGCCATTCTACAAAATTACACCCGCTCACAGCGAAATCGGGGTAACGTTTCAGCTGTAACCACGTCTCACGACCGTAATATAGTTGGTTACAGTCTGCGGCGGACTCAATACGACGATCCGTCAAAAGTCTCGTGCATCGATGATCAGGACAACTGACTGTGATAGAGATGGTAATAAAGCATTCTTAGTGCCACAATGGGCCTTTGGATGTACGTCGTTCCCGCATTACTTGGACAACTAGATAGTATGTGTTGTAGGAGCTGAGGGTTTGCATGGCACGCTCTGCAGTATCATCGGGAATATCTGGGCTTAAATGTGGCGACGGTATGTTAAAGTGATTTGAGGAAAGCAATAGCTCATACGACATCGACTGATTCTTCACATTTCTGTGGAAGATGCCGTGCATCCTCTTGTCGAGGAGCTGTTCGCGGAAGTTTTTCTCCTATGCTTTCTTTATCAGGGCCTTTAGGACTGAGTACTTGAGATACATTTTGTTCATCCCTGCTATTGAACTCAAGTCCAAGTGTTTCAGCAGCCTCCTCCGCTGCTTTGTACAGAAACGCCCCTTAGCCCACTTCTTCGTGTTTTCTGACCATTTTAAGAAGAGGGTCTTGCCCATTTGCGACGGTATGTGCTGTATCCAGAATAATCTTGTTGTGAAGACATTCGAGATTCAGTATTCCGCGACCACCTTGACGGCGTGAGATGTAAAGTCGCGAAAAAGAAGACTCAAGGTGCATGCTTTTGTTTATGTGCATAACCTTTCGTGACCTAAATGAATAGTGTATTATGGGGACGGCACATATGTTCGTTGCAGATACTTTGTTTCCGGTCGACAGTTCGGAAGAAGTGCGTCGGATAAGAAGTTTGTATCTGCATCGGAGAGTATCTTTTATAGATGTCACGTCCTGAATGCGGCTCTGTGGCACGCCCAGGTATATATAGGTCTCTTCAGCGCCAAGGTGTCGTCTAGCGCTTCTGTCGACGAGTTTAGGTCTTCGTAGACACCATTAAGTTTTCATCGCTTCAAATTAACCCGGTAAGAAGGCTTGCATTGAAAAGTATTCGATAATTTCCTGTTCAATGGTGACGTGACAATTATTAAATCCTTTTCGATACCGTTTTTGTCCACGCGTTTTGAATTCCCATAGCAGTAGAAGTTATCTTTTAAACTGAATCCCTTTCTGTACCCAGTGGCGACAACATTTTTCTGCATACATTTGTATACTCCAAATCGACCATAAAATAGAACATTTTTAATCCCTTTTTAACTTGCACATTTCACTATTCTTATTTACTGTTTCTCGAATAATAATGAGGTTATAAGCACTTAAAAACAAAGTATTAGCCATTTTACGTTGTCAAGATTGATTAAGACACAGGTAGCTGTGATGAAAACTATTTTTTAAAAATTTGTTATCATGATTTTATACATTTTTAATTGATCACATTTAAATGAAGCGAGATATTCGTGATAAAGTGATGTTTTGTTATGCACAAACTTACTCAATTTTGCCAATTTCATGCTTCTCAAGCGCCTTATAATAGTTCTAATGCGGTAAACGAAAATGGCGTTTTCAATTTATTTCAGGTTAAATTTGACAGCTCTGATCGGCTTTGAAAGGGATTGGAATATAAATATTTTCGCTGCTAATCTGGGATTCAAAAAAGAAGGACAGAAACGGCATTCATAGGTATTGAAATTTGTAATAACTGTGAATGCACGCCTTCTAACCGGGAAGCTTGGTGCATTTTTCTAACCCAAACTCGATCCCAATCGCCCGACTCTATTTCTCGACAATCCCTAGAGCTAGATCTAGTTGCTCCTTATTTCTAGCATAGACCTTGAGATCAACCATGTAAAATACATGAGTGAGCTTATGCTTTTGATATCCGGGTTTGCCGCAGAAGTGCCCTTCGGAATGGCGAAGTACGAGAGATATTAGCAATAATGAGAGGCAAAAGAAAAGGGAGCCTATAGTATCGCCCTAAAAAACACCTCTCTGAATGGTGAAGTTGTAAGTTTCACACGACATTTTCCAGATTATATAGTAAATCTGATTTTTCTAAGCGGCATAAATCTCTCTATGTAGTTCACAATATGTGAATGAACCTTTAAGCTTTTCAAAAGACAGGTCACAAGTCTATGGGAGGTTGAATAGAAAGCTTTCCGGTAGTCAAATCCAGGCCATCGATAGGCCTACATGCAAGGATAAGGCTGCATACTCTGAGAGGTCGCCCGGAATCCCAGAGTCACCATTTGAGACACCTAACCAAGGTGACATTCCGCTTTCGGCTTTCGTAACTATATTCAGCAGAAGCTATTGGCACAGGGGGCCCTCTATCTCCAACCTGAAGACGCGTCCGGTGGCTTTCTCATAGGCCCTTCAGTTTGATTCTAATGGAACTAAAACCGATTAGTGCCGCATTGGGCCTTTGGATGATCCCAAGGCGAATCGGAATCGGATGAAAAAGGCTGTTTTTCTGGGATCACTTCATCTGATCCGTCGACCCTGTTCCTTATAACATTCTACATGTATGCATGCAGTTTGCACAAAATATATCAATTAGTATGTCCATAAGCTTAATTGAATTAATAATATTTTATGAAATAATGCGGACATTGTGTGAAAAATTCGAAACTTTATTACTAAATTTTAAGACATCATACTTTATCTTTTATTTTAAATTAAGGTCGGTTGTTCTGCCAGTACTGAAATTGTATCCTCAACATTAAGAATATAACAGTTCGTAAATTAAACAGATCAAAGAAAATATATTATCTTATTTATTATTCTTACAACGAAGTATTGCGAAATACCACAGGAAAGTAAAAGTTAATCTATATTGCTAATGATTCTTTTTCTGTTGTACTCAGCTTTCTTTTAAGTTTCTGTTTGATATGATTAGAACGGACAATACTTACAAGCAAATACATATCTTCGTTGTAATTTTAGTAACAAAAAGCATCAGTTACTGGAAGAAACATATAAAGTATATATTTTATTATATAAACGCAAATTATATGGATAATTTTTTTGCACGCTGAAATCTTTAGTTCAATAATTTGTTACAACTTCTTTCTTTCTCGTACACAAACTAGTTTTAACAAGTATATACAGTGTCTCGCCTGGTGGTAAGAAGAAAAAGTACACTTAAGACGGGAAATTTCAAACCCAAAGGAATACATACTCTGTAAAAAATTTCGGGAATTTTCCCCACTTTTCAGTAGGGAAAAATCCACATTTTCGTTGGGGAATATCATTTCCCCCAAGATTTGGGGAAATTTCCCTAAAATTTCTTATAATTCACTAAAAATTTGGGGAAAATTCCATAAAATTTAGGAAATTAGATAATACCTACAATTTTGGGGGAAATTTTCCTAAACATATGGTAATTTATACAAAAGTTTGGGAATATTCCCCACAATTTTGGGGAATTGAATGATTCCCACTGAATGTAGGGAATCGTTTCAAAAATTATGTTCAGCAAGATATTTTGCCCGAAAATATTTAATAATACTTCAATCTTAATATTTATTATTTAAATCTTGCTGCTCTGAGTCGCTAGTCTCGGAAAAAACCCGCCAGGGCGCGACGCGCCGCCTCTCCCACAACAGAAATGACTCGTCGAGAGTTTAAAAGAGCAGTCGACGCGAAGCAAAGCATACTTATCTGGCTCAGGGGATACCGTGATCAACAATGCGGTTCCTTTAGGTTAGGGGGAGGCTCTTCCATTGATACGGTCGAGCTGACCCTTGCTTTTTTTTAAATTAATATTCCACAAATTTTGGGGAATTTTAAGTTATTACACAATATCAATCCGCCTTCGGGAAAATTCTCTAAATTTTTAATAAAATTCTACAGAATTTAGTGAATTTTCCCCACAGCGCCTCAGGAAAAATTCCCTACATTTTCAGTAAGATTCCACCAAATTATAGGGAATTTTCCCAAATGTGATTTGGGGAAAATTCCACAATTTCTTTTGTAAAATTTCACAAATTATTTTAGGGAATTTTCCCCAAGGTGGAGTAGGGAAAATTCCACAATTTTGGTTTATATTACTTCCACACGATTTTGGGGAAAATTCCCTCGAAAATTTTTTACAGTGTACTTATTCTCTAAGTTCTATTATATAGAAAAATTTATGCTACATAATAATATATAAATTGTATTATATTCTACTATATATGCTGGTCTTATAATTTAATATAGAAACAACATAATAATATTACTATTTCTCTCTCTGATATTACTTAAATAAAATTAAATGGATATTATGTTGGGATGTATCACGAAAAATGTACTTTCAATAAAGTAAGCAAATGAAATTCGGTTTAACATTTAATTCAATTTTGGTAAAATAAATTGTTTGAAATTTGTTTTAAATCTATTTTTTCATCCGTAAATTATTATATTTAATATATTACTTTCAAGAAACATTATAAATGCTTTCTTAAACTCTTCTCTAATTTAATTTGTTAGAAAAGGGTTAATTTATTATAATAATGATAGATTTATTTGCCGAAAATCTGATATAAAAATTATTTTTTATTTTGTATTTTTACTAAAATAATGTTGGTTTGCGAAAAACTTTAGGCTTTTCAAATATGAAAACCTCTTTATTCCAAAAATATTTTTATACGAGTAATTTGATAGAAAAAAGGAATATTTTTTCCATTATTTACCTGCTTTTTGTAATAATTTAAAATATTTTGAATTTTGTGAAAAAAGTTTTAGACAAAAGTTATTCCTTTCAATGAAATGGAACTTTTATGTAAAACAACAATTTTTTTATGACATTTAACTTTTGAAGAGCCATTCATATACATATTTTAATTTTGATTTTTACGAAATGCACATGATTTTTGAGGCACATAATTGTCCTTGCGGGGCATTTTTTGACCACTGGAATACAGAAAAGTCAGTAGAAAATTTAATCCTATCTCGATGCCCGCGATTTTTACAGCTGCTGGCGCTGGAGTGAATAGTTTCGCTGAAACATAGGAATGGGCATTTCAGCCGTAAATTCAACATAACTTTTGCGCGCACTTCGTTATTAACTTTATCCATGGTGAACTTTTTTAGCCCAAAATACTGCTTAATTTCCGTAAGCATAGAAAAGTGTGATACTTCGATAATTTTAGAAGCACTTCTTTTTCCTTTATATAATGACTGTTGGCCACCTAAATCTAATAACAAATCTAAATCTTTTTGACCTAGGTGGTTCCACGTCCTTTCCATAACTACAGGCCTTGAAGCGGACATTTGAACTGTAAAAGCGGTTACACGACTTTGAGATTTTTTGCTGAGTTATAAATTAAAGCACAAAGTCAAATCCATGATATTCCAAGAGGATAGGCACCAATGAACTAACATGATTTTTCTCAGAATTTTCAAACATTGCGCAGAAAAGCTGTGAGCATGCAAAGCATTCAATTTGTAGCTGGTGATAAATATTGCACAGGTATATTTTTGGGATTTTTTCCAACTATTATCTGTTATTTCTTTTTATCGGGGTTTCTGTAATGATTGAAAACTATTTGGCCTATTTCAGGTAGTCTATCTGTAAATTTTAATGCAATATAACTTGTAGTTCAAGTGTAGGTTTGCTTTTAATATCACAATGACAGAAAACAGACACGCTTCTACTAAGAGAACATGCTAACAAGCCCCTTCATAGTAAATTATACGGCATTATACTTAAAGAAGAGCTGTTCATGGGTCTGTCCAACATGTTTCTCAAGTCAGCTGGATTGAGATCGGAGACTGAGGGATTTCTTTTTGCCTGTCAAGACAGCATTATAAACACCTTAATTTACCGTGAGGGCATTATGAATGTACTTGTAGGCAAAACCAACTGCCCAGCGTGCAAGCAAGAGCCAGAAACACTTGGACATGTTCTCAGTGGATGCTCGAAATACGGGTACATAGAGAGACACAATGCGGCACTAAAAGTGTTGTATTACCATCTTCGGCAATTCTATGTCGTTAATCTGATGCCCGTATCACCATACGGCCAGGGGTAATTCGAGTCCGTTGTGGAGAATGATCAGTGATCGAATCCTCGGCACCA
>CAKNWT010142328.1:0-12288 GCA_932066315.1 Andricus coriarius
TGTTTTATTGTTGAATATAAATGATATGTAGTTATAATCTATTGAATATAAATGTTATGTAGTAGATTCTATTGAATATAAATGTTATGTAGTAGAGTCTATGGAATATAAATGTTATATAAATGTTGCGTAGTTATAATATATTGTTTATAATTATTTATTATTATTATAATCGTCGCGGGACGTGACCCTTCCCCCCCTTAAGTTTGAGCATTAGAATGTAATGACCATAATCAAACTTGTTTATTACAATTTATGTATTTGAACTTTTGGGTTCGGTTGTCTACGTGGCGGGTGTTATATTCTAGGAACGCACGCTTTTGAGGAAGAGGAAAAGATTAAGTATTCGTATTATTATTAATATTATTTTTTATTTCTTTGGGATCTTTTCGTCTAACTCTGAATGAGTAATGAATATATTCTTATGTAATTTTTGTTAAAGAAACTTTTACGTAAACGAAATTAGTCTATATAATTCTGATTTCTTCTAATGCCGTGGCAATCTATTTCCCTGTGTCCTCTTTGATAACATCTTTCACAAGCATTAGTCCATTTATAAAGTTTTATTCTTCCAAATTGTATTTCTGGTACTCGCTCGTTATTATTACCTGTAGGTGATTGTTCATTACTAAAATAATATATATCGGATAACAATCTTGGAATCTTTCTTGGTGCATCGTGTTTCGCTATTTGATTTGAGACAAAGGTTCGATAGTTTTTGCATAATTTGTATGATCTTTACATATTTCGCAAGTTATAACAAATACTTGTAGAGGCGAGTGTGGCTGTAAAGTTACGATTTTATAATTTAGGCTAGAAAAGTTATATTCGATACTAATTTCGTTCAATGTTTGCAATGGGCTGACTGATTCAGCTGGATTTATCCTTAGATTAGCTGTTTCCATTTTTACTAAAACATACAATATTTTTGAAGTAGCAAAATTTAATTTGTATGAAAAAATAGGAAAAAGTTTTATATTAATGTTTTGTATTACCTTAATTATTATGATTCTATTTTTATTTTCAAATACTAAATTATTATAAAATTGATTTTATTTATTTGAAAATCATACATAAAAAAATATCTGTATGCTTAAGTAGTAGAAATATTAAGATTATATCTGATGTGATTGTTTGTTCTATTTGCGATTTTAAAACGAGCGAAAATATTGGAATAATGTTTAATGTAAATATATTGTATAACTTACTACATTTTTTTGCTCATTCTACAAGTGAGTGTGAATTTCGGTGTCTCTCGTACATCCTTGTGTTTGAACGTTGAATTTTTTACAATACCAACGGCCAAACCACGCTGGAAGCACCAGTTCCCGTTAGATCACTGAAGTTAAGCAGTGTTGGGCGCGGTTAGTACTTGGATGGGTGACCGTCTGATACTACTGCGTTGCTGTTGGCGGTCGTGGGTGTGGTGAGCCCATTTACTACAAATCCACCTCAAAAACACTACCCGAATCGGGCAGTGTCACGCTTACCCCTAGAGGCTCGCCGAAAGGGAAATAGCTTAATGATATACATACAAGTGTTACACGTAGGTAATTATTTTTTTTTACAATAATCATTTCGAACATGAATAACATTGTTGGTGAACGTGTGATATTTTACCAAGGAAATGCCATGAATTTGATTTTTAGAAGAATGTTTTACAATTTGAAGTAACTAGAAGGAAGCAAGTTTTACAAAATTTAATAGGGCTTGCTGGTAAAAAATAGAATTTTTTATGTTTCGTATCTTCGCAAAGCAATAGATTTGATTTGATTGTTTCGGTTTTTTTTATAGATGCCTTATTTTTTAACATGAATCTAAATAATTTTTAATCTTCGTGAAAAACAATAAGTATTAACTAGATAATCGTTACTTATATGTTTTGACAAAAAGAAATTGTTGAGGAAGTTATGAGTGAGAATTGAAAAGTGATTGAATGAAAAAAGAGTGAATGTATCTAATTTTTATGATTAATTTTTTGTTCTTCTTTTTTTAAATATTTTACTAGTTTATGTAAAGGTTCAGAAAAATAAACTAATAATTGACTTGATTATTTCAAAGTTCTTGCAATTAATACTCTATAAGGATACATGATGTATGAAAATACATTAGAAAATAAGAAAGAAATTAAATGAGAGGTAAAGAGAAAGAGAGAGATGAATGGAGGTTGGGGGTTGAAAACAGTTTGGAATGCTAGATAGTATGGAATAGTGGTAAATAGTTGTTGAATTTACTAAAGAGTAGGAATGGGGGTCTTCTTCTCAGTTCGTAATAGATACTGTTGTGCGGGTGAATTTAGGAACTTCTTCATTTTGATTGGTTCGTTGAAAAAATGTGTTTCAAAAGTGGGTGTCTATTATCTATTGTATCTATCCCATATCTATATTAGGTATTTTCAAGAAAGTTCAGTTTTGTGAGAGAAGTGATCGTGGAAAGTGCAACAGAAAAATGGATCACAGTTAAGGTACACAACTTTTGTTTTTCTTTCTTTTTCATAATTAGTTGTAACTTTTTAATATCATATTTTAGTGAGAAAAAAATAAATTTTCCAAAACTAATATCTTGCTTTTGAAGAATAATACAACATTTTATAAACGACTATTTCAAAATTGATGTTATATAATACATAAATATATTTGAGAGAAGTTAGTATAATTCATTTTATATAAATGCTGACTTGATAAATACATGAACTTGACATTTTTGAATATGCAGTTATTTACGTTATATTTGCATAATTTATAAAATTTGAAAAAATATTGATTATTTAATTTAAGCTAGTAGATCTTTCAAGGGCGTATATTTGATTGATGACACTGACAAATTTATTCTTAAATTGACGTCATAGAAACTAAAAAGAACCAATGTTGAATTTCTGAGATTTGACAAAAAATTAGAATTTAACTTTGGTAATGGCTTAAGTTGAAAGAATACCATATTCTAAAAATATGATTTAAGAATATAATGATTTTGCTGTTGGATAAATAATATAGGATTAGATTAGTGACATTGTATGCCAAGCCATATTGCTTCTCGATGGCTGGTTTCTGGAAAATAAATGCAGATATGAATTAGTATTATTGAATATTTCTAATTTAATTGCTGCAATTCATAGGGAAAATCTTATAGAGAATGTTAGCTGTTTAATGAATGTTAACTAAAGACTAAAAATAAATAATTATTTGTCATTATTTTATATGATGCTGAGTCTACTATTTTTTTAAAAAAAGCATTTTAATTAAATATCTAGAATAAGATTGAGGATTGAAAAAAATTATTATTTATTGATGTTATTTCACATTCTTTAAGGATTTTGAGTTTTTTGGTATGTCAATAAGAGATAGTTTATGTCGATTAATGTGGACGACTCTTGGGGAGTTTTTTATTTGAATTTTGACGTTTCCTTTTCCTGGAATTTCTAATACTTCGTATGGTCCTGAATATTGATTGTTGAGTTTTTTAATTTTTCCTCCTTCCAATAAAAATACTTTGTCTCCTACTTTGAATTCTTGAGGTTTGATTTTTCTACCATAATATTGTTTTGATTTTTTTCTAGCTGAAATTAAATTTGTTCTGGCTAATTAGCGAATTCCATATAATCTTGTTACTAGATTTTATGTATAATCATCATACGTTTGCAATTTTTCATGTTCTGGCGGTGGTTCACTGGAAGGTAATCGAGCTAGTTTTCCAAAAACTAATTCATACGGGGTACATTTAGTTGCTTCATAAACACTGGTATTATAAGAGAATGTGGCTAATGCTAGCCATTCATCCCATTCTGCGTTTTTGTCTGTAAATTGTTTTAAATATTCTGCTAAGACGTGCTGAGATCTTTCTAGTGATCCGTTTGATTGTGGGTGAAATGCCGTAGTTTTAAATTGCCTGATACGAAATCTTTTAGCGAATCTTCGTAATAAATTACTAAAAAAATCTTTACCTTGATCGGTTAAAACTCCTCTTGGTGAGCCAAAAGTTCAAATAAATTTCTTTACAAATGCGTCTGCTATTGTGCTAGCTTGATGATTTGGGAGGGCACAAGCTACACAAAATTTGGTGAAGTTATCTTGAATTGTTAAAATATATTCATTTCCTTTTTCAGTTTTTGGTAATTTTCCTACGATATCCATTGATATCTTTTCAAATGCGGTTCCTGGGGTGTCACTTATGACCATTGGATTTTTAGTTTTGACCCGTACTAATTTTTTAAGTTGACATTTTAAACAAAGTTGAATATATTTTTGTATGTCTATTTTCATGTTTTCCCAAAAAAAATGTTGTCGTATTCTATTGTACGTTTTTGTCACTCCTTTGTGACCACCTAATGCTGATGAATGAGCTTCTACTAAAATTTCATTTTTTTGTTCTTTTGTGGGATACTGTGTGATTCCTGAGCAAATAATTATCTTTTTACTTGATTCTGAAAATACGGATTTAAGTTGGGTTAAGATTTCTTCCCACGGTATATTATTTACCTAAGCAGTTTTAGCTATACTGATTGATTTCAAATTTAATTTACTGGCTATGTTATGCAAAGAAAAAATTGTTAACTTTATACTATTCAGTGTTTCTGCAAGATTTTCTTTTTCTTCTTCTTCGATAGGAAGGGCTATGTGATAATTTTTTCCTTTATGAATTTCTTTGGCAAGACCTTTCTGAAGGCTTGTAAACTTGGGTAATTGTTTACGCTTTAATAATAATTCTGATCCATTATCTCGGGGTTCTACATTCGTTGTAGTAAAGTATGCATAGTTATCTTTTATCATTGTAATTTTGTCGCGGCAGTCTATTATATTTGGATGCTTAGTTGACGTTCCGGCGGCTGGTTTATCCGGCGGCGGCTCTGGGGGCGGACGATTTTGTGCTGAATCTCCGTCGTGTGTTTCTTTCTTTTCATTCGTTTCTGGCAAATCTTCATTAAAATTGGGATTCATTTCATCCAAATTGATCAAATGTTCATTTAGATTTTTATTATTAAAATTTTCATCGTTATCTTCAATAAAATCTAAAAAAATTTCTTCGGGATCGCTTAATATTTCATTTTCGCTTGATTCACTGGAACTGGAAAAATAATTCGGATTTCCTGCGTTGCTATCTTCTTGTTCTTCTTCTTGAATTTTCAATTTCTTCTTTTTCTTACAGGATTTCTTTTTCTTCTTTATATTTTCATAATAATCTGGAGCAGAGTCTGAGCTGTCTGATATATAATCGGGATTAACGTCCGTTTTTTCTTTATTGTCCTTTTTTGATTTAGTAATAATTTCTTTTCTTGGTCTTCCTCTCTTTTTTGCTGCAAGAGTAGGGATAAAATTTTTTGTTATGAGTTTAGCCTTGCGTAGTCTACCTCATTTTTTCTTACTAATGATTTCTTCTTGAGAGTCCTTTTCGTAATTATCTTCGCTATTATCTTCTTTAGAGGTTTCTTGAATATTTTCTTGTATATTAACTGGATTATTAGTTTCTTCAGTTTGATTTCTTGTTTTTTGTCTTGTTGCCATTGCGTGGCATTTTGATTCTTTTATTTCGTTTATATTTGAGAGATCCATTTGATTTAGTAATACATAGATTCTTTCTTTGACTTGATTAAATAATTCTTCAGTGAGAATATCGTTTTCTTTAATTATTTTCATGCTAGGACTTGAACTTGAACTTGGATTGAAACTCGGCTGTGAGCTTAAACATGAATTAACATTCGATTTTGAACTTGTATTAGTACATAATTTAGAATTTGATTACGAGTCTTTGTTAGTGCTTCATTTTGAAATTGATTTTGAGCACGTAGAGTATGTTTCTTGATTAACTTTCATTATTTCAGTTTCTTTTATTTTAATATCTTTTTCTTTTAATTGAGTATCTTCTTCTTTTATTTTAATATCTTCTTCTTCTAGCGTAGAGTATGTTTCTTGATTAACTTTCATTATTTTAGTATCTTCTTCTTTTATTTCGTCATTAACATCTGTGGGGATTCTTGATAACGCGTCTGCATTTACATTCATTTTACCTGCTTTATAGACAACTTCAAAGTCATATTCGGCTAATTTTAATTTCCATCTTGTTACTCTAGAACCAGGATCTTTGCAATTTTGAAACCAAACTAATGGTTTGTGATCGGTTACTAACGTAAATTTGTGTCCGTATAGATAAGGGCGGAAATGTGTTACACAAAATATAATTGCTAAAGCTTCTTTTTGATAAGTGTTATACTTTCTTTCATTATCATTCAAACTTCGAGAGGCGTAAGCGATGGGCTTATCTTTTCCAATTTTTCCTTGTGATAAAATTCCACCAACGGCAAATCCTGATGCGTCTGTCGTTAATACAAAAGGTTGCGAGAAATCTGGCCTTTGTAATAAAAGCGCGTTACATAATTTTTCTTTTAATGTGTCAAATGCAGTTTGCTGGGAATCTGTCCATACAAATGGTGTGTCTTTTTTCAATAATTTATTTAAAGGTGCGGCGATTTTTGAAAATCCGTCGACAAACTTTCTATAATATCCTGCTAATCCTATGAATTCTTTTATATTTTTTGGTTTTTTAGGTACTGGAAATTTTTTGACGGCTTCTACTTTCTTAGGGTCTGGTCTCACTCCGGTTTTGTCGATAATATGCCCGAGGTATTTTACTTCAGGTCGCAAAAATTCGCATTTGTCAGGTTGTAATTTAAGATTTGCTTTACGTAATCTATTTATTAATTCTGTGAATTTTTTATCATGTTCTTCTAAAGTGTCCGCATAAATAACTATATCATCTAGGTAGACGAAAAGTTCAGTGCCTTGAAGGCCATTCAATACTAGGTCCATAAGACGTTGAAAGGTGGCAGAGGCGTTTTTTAAACCAAACGGCATGCGGTCGAATTCATAGTGTCCGAAGGGAGTGGAGAAAGCTGTTTTGTGTGAGTCTCTAGGGTCCATTTTCATCTGATGGAATCCCCATGCTAAGTCAAATACTGACAAGTATTGGGCTTTCCCTAATTGATCTAAAATTTCTGTAATGTTTGGAAGTGGATATGAATCACTAATAGTTTTTTCGTTCAATTTGCGATAGTCTAAAACCATACGCCATTTTATGTTTCCGTGAGAGCCCGGTTTCTTAGGCACTGGAAATACTGGTGTATTGTATGGAGACTGTGATGGCTTTATTATTTTTGTCTGAATTACTCTTTGACTTGATCTTGAATTTCTTGCTTTTGGACGTGGGGGAGTCTGTATGGTCGTGTAAAAACTGATATTTCGTCCGTTGTTATAATGCTGTGTTGTAATACGTTTGTGCCATCGAGTATTTCTCCTGGTATATGGAGTCGGTCTGCGTTTTGTTCAATGAGTTTTTCTACGTGAGCGTATTCTTCTTTATTGAAATGTTCAAGACGTAATAGTTCTTTGATTGACTGGACTCTATCTTCATTTGCAATATTAAAAGTTTGGTGAACATAATCTCCATCTTTATTTTAATTTAGAAAACAGCTAAGGACTTGTTCAACTGTTTGGTATTTATTATTTTCATTTTCATTTTGTGTAATAAAAACTTCGTTATCTTCAGATGTCAATTCTTCAAAGCCGAGAATTTCTACAGTTGGAAATGCAAGTATTACTGGTTCTTCACGAGTATTAGCGATTTTTAAATATGTCTCACCATTGTTACTTTTAACTATTGCGTTTCCGAAATGTATACCACTGTCTTTAGGCAACAATTCCGGGACGTAACCTATTTCTTTGTCGTTGTTTTTAACTTTTATATAAAAATCAGAAATTGTTCTAGGCCGGATTGTGATTATTTCAGAAGAGTCAAATGGATAGTGTTTTTCATTGATTTCTAGTTGTTTTTCTGTATAATTTATTTTTACGTTGTTTTTGCGAAAATATTCACTTCCTAAAACTCCGTCGTGTTCAACTGGTACTTCATTGGAAATTATATTGAAAATGGTTGGAAATTCTAAAATATTTACTGTTATTTGACCGAGAGTGTATACTGGATGTTCGTTAATTCCTGTCAATTTCAGACAATTTTGTTTATTAATGTTCACGCACGATTTGACTGCTTTTTCATTAATTAAATTAGGGCATTCTCCTGTATCAATCATTAATCTTACAGGATTATTCAAACCATTTGTTGATAATGTTATGTGAGGTATTTAGTTCTTTTTTTAGGCCTTCCTCTGAGCAACCGGTCTGGGAAGGGCGTTGGAGTTCTCCGAATTCATTTGTTGCGGAGGATTTATTTGTTGCGGTTGTTGCTGCTGTTGATATTGATTATTATATTGTCTTTTACGGCATTCAATAATAACATGACCCGGTTCTTTGCAATAGTGACATATTATTTTATTAGATTCAGGCTGGTAGTTATTCACGTATTTCGGGTCGTTTCGAGAGTCATTTCTATTCCATTGTTGGCTAGGCGCCTGTCCTCTCCATGGGGGTCTATCTTGGTTGTATTTATTCTGAGTTCCTCACGGCTCAGATCGAGGTTTGTTATTTGAACAATTATTTTGTGGTTGAAATCGATTACTAGATTGATTTCGAGAATGATTAGGAAAATATTGTCTTTGATTTTGAGAACTATTAGGAAATAATTGTCTTTGAAAATTATTTGGGGAAAATTGTCTTTGATTTTGGAAATTATTCAATAAATTCGGTTTTTGATTATTGTTATTATTAAAGTAAGGTTTCGAATAATTATTAGGAAATTGTGCCTGAAAATTATTTGTTCGATTAAATTGAGTATTTTGAGGGTTTGATAATTGTCTTGCAAGAATACGACATACTGATGCCACATGACCTGTTTTTTCGCAAAATTGACATTGTGCATTTTCTCCTCTCGAAGAGTGTACTTTATTTGATTTAGAAGTTTCTCCTGAATGAAGACCAGGTCGCGATTCTTTTCTTATGTCTTTGTTAGTTGCTAATCTTTTTTAAATTTCAATTGCTTTAGTAGCAAGTTGCGAAAATGAATCTGCTGTTCCTATTCTCATTTCTAATTCTGGTCTAAGTCCTCTAATAAAATGATCCATTGCATAGTTTTCTAATTCAGTTTGAAAAGATTTTTCGGCAGTTCCATTATTGTTCATTTTGTGAGCATCAATAATTCTGTCAGTTATTTCTTTAATACGTGAGGCATAATAGATTACATTTTCGTTTTCCCACATATATACCATATACTACCGAGTTCCCCTTGAAGTTGATAAACTGTTTTCGTAGGAGCGTATACCGTTTTGAGTTTATTTGTTAATTCTTCTATTGAATAAAATGTATGGCCATAAATGCATTTTGTTGTTTCTCCCGAGATTTTAGAGCGAAGTAGTTTTACAAGATTTGCTTCGGCTTCGGCGTTAGGGACCATTGATCTTGCTTCGAAACATGATTCTATAAAATGTGAAAAGGGGACGTTGTTCGTACCGTCGAACAGAGGAACGACTTCGAGCGCATCTCGAAGTGAGACTTGCTGGTTGTTAGGGAGTTTATTCATACTGCCTTTTTTAATTTCAGAGTCTGAGTCTGATGAATCTAAATTGTCTCCGTTAGGGTTTGTCATTATTATTAGTGGTAAAATATGTTCGATGTTAATTTGCTTATCAACGCCTTTTATTTCGATATTTGAATTTATTTTTCTTGAAAGAAATCCTGTTGCTTGCTTTTCTTGTAATTTTTGGGAATCGTAAAGTGAGTTTGAAAAAGAGTTAACTGATTTCTCCTTGGAATTTTCTTGGTTTTCTACAGAATTTGATTCTACTGAGTTTTCTGAATCTGCAGCAGTGGAATTTGCTCTAAAGTTTATTCTACTGTTTGTTAGAGTTTCATCTAGAAATGTATAGTTTCCTAATGTTTCGGTTTGTTCAAAATTTGAGTTTGAAGCATAAATTACACTAGTATCTTTTAATCTTTGGACTGTCGGTGAGTTTTGTTTTTCTAAGCTTTCTTGGTTATAGTTTAGAGATTTTTTTGTTCGTAAAGGAAGATTTTGGGTATTTTCTACTATTTCTGCTAACGCGGAGTCTTTTTGTGTTTGATTTCTTGTTACGCGTTTTTCAAAGTTAGTGTTTAAACCTGGGCCGGACTTTTAAAATTGTTCATTTCTTGATTTTTCGAATATTTTGACACTTTTCGGGTTAAAGGTTCACACACGTATTATAAATGATAAATATGGGTACATACATGTAAATATAACAGGCAGGTAAATATCATTGACAGGTTAGTATCAGAGAAATATGTAATATAAACAGGTTCACATCACAGAGAAATAAATAATATAGACAGGTTTATATCATAAAGAAATAAATATCATAGGTAAGTAATAGAATGAAGAAATTCGAAGTTAGTTGAGTTCCAGTGCTTTTTCTTTCTTTAATTGTCAAGTTTTTTATATCTCAATTTTTTAATGGATTTTTTAACCATACGTAAAAGAGATAGTAAAAATTTTGGCATAATCTTTGAAAAATAGATCAAATAGGTGATTTTTGGGAAAATTTGAAAAAATTGTATAGTTATCTCAGTTTCTGGTAGCTTGTAGTTTTCTTATTGCAAATGCACTAAAAAATGTACGAGTGTTCATAGATTCAATGCAAACTAGGTTCATTTTGAAAGGTATTTTTAGGTAACTTTTGGAAAAAATGCCCTACTACAAAGCATAGGCAGGATACTCTGCTATAAAGCACAAGCAGGAAGGTATTTTTGACAGGTAGATTTTGGAGGATTTTTTGGAAATAATGCCCTGCTACAAAGCACAGGCAGGATACTCTGCTACAAAGCACAAGCAGGAAGGTATTTTTGACAGGTAGATTTAGGAGGATTTTTTTGGAAATAATGCCCTGCTACAAAGCACAGGCAGAATACTCTGCTACAAAGCACAAGACAGGTAGATTTTGGAGGATTTTTTGGAAATAATGCCCTGCTACAAAGCACAGGCAGGATACTCTGCTACAAAGCACAAGCAGGAAGGTATTTTGTGTAGGTTATTTCAGATGAATTTTGGATGTAATGGATGAGGAACATTTTGAATCGTTTTAGATTTGAAATTGATTTTACGTTAAAATAGAAAAGAAAAAAATTTTTTTGAATTTATTTCTGTATTAGTAGTTTATAATTTCCAAGGCCGGTGCACCAAAAATATACGAGGTATGTTACGTCTTAAGAAAACATAACTTACCTTGTAATTTAAATATAAAAAGATGCTTCCTTGTTTTTGACTTATAGTTTAAAAAATAACTAAAAGAAGAGGGTTGAGGATAACTACCACTACAGGAAATTAGTTCAACATGAATTTACGTATCATTAATCAATTAAGATTTATTTAAATAATTACAATTTGGAAAAATGAAATCTAAAAGTTAATTTTAAATGAGATGCAGCTGGAGTGCTCTTCTTCGCAAACCTCGGACCAAATCCTTTTGTTTAATTTTAGTCCACCTTAAACAGGGATGACTAGTTAATTAAACAAACAAGGAAGAAAATTGTTAAAAAGGTGTTAAATGGTTACTTACAAGTTTGTTTGGGTGTCGACTCGTGTCCACCCTCTTGATTTGTTGAGGCGAAGGGCCTCGCCTTTGAATCCTCGGGACCCTGAAAGGGGGCCCGTAAGGGGTGACCGATGAATGGAGTCGGACTGCTGGCTGGGGTGACCTGGTCTAAAGGTTTGATGACAAGTGCTCCTTTGAACGATGATTCTCCACACAGAAGTTAAAGAAATGGAAGACCGAACGAAGCGACGGTACTGGGTTGACGGGCCGTGTATACTTGGTCCGGAGTTTAGGGTTTAGATGATTGTACTGGGTGTTGTTCTAGACTTAAACTGGAGGGAAACCGTTGTAGACTAAACTGCGCCGAAACTGGTGTAGATGAAACTGAACTAAACTGACTTTCTGCTTCCGAATCTGCTGTATTTATATGCGAGATCCCTCCTAGGATTCTCACAGGGTTGAGGGTTTTTTGAAGTAGGGATTAATGTTTGTCCCAATCAGCGCGCATATTCGATTATGTAGAAGAGTGGTAGGGGTCTTATTATCCAAGGTATGCCCATATATGGAAAGTGTCGCAGTAGCTAATATGTATCATATCCCTTCCTAGTCCAAGGGGGTAATTAATAAGGTAGCCAATGAGCGATGAGGAATCGTGATGTGCCCAAATATGAAGAATGGGGCAGTTACCAAAATATATGGTATCCCTTCCTAGGTGACAATGGCTGAGATATTCTAATGCGTAGAAGGGCATAAGTTTCGGTGTAGTATTTGTGTGAGGCTCACCCTCCTATAGCTGTCATCTTGATGAAGGTATTTATTGCTTTTGCATCGAAGATGCTGGT
>CAKNWT010142328.1:12298-24586 GCA_932066315.1 Andricus coriarius
TGTTTTATTGTTGAATATAAATGATATGTAGTTATAATCTATTGAATATAAATGTTATGTAGTAGATTCTATTGAATATAAATGTTATGTAGTAGAGTCTATGGAATATAAATGTTATATAAATGTTGCGTAGTTATAATATATTGTTTATAATTATTTATTATTATTATAATCGTCGCGGGACGTGACCCTTCCCCCCCTTAAGTTTGAGCATTAGAATGTAATGACCATAATCAAACTTGTTTATTACAATTTATGTATTTGAACTTTTGGGTTCGGTTGTCTACGTGGCGGGTGTTATATTCTAGGAACGCACGCTTTTGAGGAAGAGGAAAAGATTAAGTATTCGTATTATTATTAATATTATTTTTTATTTCTTTGGGATCTTTTCGTCTAACTCTGAATGAGTAATGAATATATTCTTATGTAATTTTTGTTAAAGAAACTTTTACGTAAACGAAATTAGTCTATATAATTCTGATTTCTTCTAATGCCGTGGCAATCTATTTCCCTGTGTCCTCTTTGATAACATCTTTCACAAGCATTAGTCCATTTATAAAGTTTTATTCTTCCAAATTGTATTTCTGGTACTCGCTCGTTATTATTACCTGTAGGTGATTGTTCATTACTAAAATAATATATATCGGATAACAATCTTGGAATCTTTCTTGGTGCATCGTGTTTCGCTATTTGATTTGAGACAAAGGTTCGATAGTTTTTGCATAATTTGTATGATCTTTACATATTTCGCAAGTTATAACAAATACTTGTAGAGGCGAGTGTGGCTGTAAAGTTACGATTTTATAATTTAGGCTAGAAAAGTTATATTCGATACTAATTTCGTTCAATGTTTGCAATGGGCTGACTGATTCAGCTGGATTTATCCTTAGATTAGCTGTTTCCATTTTTACTAAAACATACAATATTTTTGAAGTAGCAAAATTTAATTTGTATGAAAAAATAGGAAAAAGTTTTATATTAATGTTTTGTATTACCTTAATTATTATGATTCTATTTTTATTTTCAAATACTAAATTATTATAAAATTGATTTTATTTATTTGAAAATCATACATAAAAAAATATCTGTATGCTTAAGTAGTAGAAATATTAAGATTATATCTGATGTGATTGTTTGTTCTATTTGCGATTTTAAAACGAGCGAAAATATTGGAATAATGTTTAATGTAAATATATTGTATAACTTACTACATTTTTTTGCTCATTCTACAAGTGAGTGTGAATTTCGGTGTCTCTCGTACATCCTTGTGTTTGAACGTTGAATTTTTTACAATACCAACGGCCAAACCACGCTGGAAGCACCAGTTCCCGTTAGATCACTGAAGTTAAGCAGTGTTGGGCGCGGTTAGTACTTGGATGGGTGACCGTCTGATACTACTGCGTTGCTGTTGGCGGTCGTGGGTGTGGTGAGCCCATTTACTACAAATCCACCTCAAAAACACTACCCGAATCGGGCAGTGTCACGCTTACCCCTAGAGGCTCGCCGAAAGGGAAATAGCTTAATGATATACATACAAGTGTTACACGTAGGTAATTATTTTTTTTTACAATAATCATTTCGAACATGAATAACATTGTTGGTGAACGTGTGATATTTTACCAAGGAAATGCCATGAATTTGATTTTTAGAAGAATGTTTTACAATTTGAAGTAACTAGAAGGAAGCAAGTTTTACAAAATTTAATAGGGCTTGCTGGTAAAAAATAGAATTTTTTATGTTTCGTATCTTCGCAAAGCAATAGATTTGATTTGATTGTTTCGGTTTTTTTTATAGATGCCTTATTTTTTAACATGAATCTAAATAATTTTTAATCTTCGTGAAAAACAATAAGTATTAACTAGATAATCGTTACTTATATGTTTTGACAAAAAGAAATTGTTGAGGAAGTTATGAGTGAGAATTGAAAAGTGATTGAATGAAAAAAGAGTGAATGTATCTAATTTTTATGATTAATTTTTTGTTCTTCTTTTTTTAAATATTTTACTAGTTTATGTAAAGGTTCAGAAAAATAAACTAATAATTGACTTGATTATTTCAAAGTTCTTGCAATTAATACTCTATAAGGATACATGATGTATGAAAATACATTAGAAAATAAGAAAGAAATTAAATGAGAGGTAAAGAGAAAGAGAGAGATGAATGGAGGTTGGGGGTTGAAAACAGTTTGGAATGCTAGATAGTATGGAATAGTGGTAAATAGTTGTTGAATTTACTAAAGAGTAGGAATGGGGGTCTTCTTCTCAGTTCGTAATAGATACTGTTGTGCGGGTGAATTTAGGAACTTCTTCATTTTGATTGGTTCGTTGAAAAAATGTGTTTCAAAAGTGGGTGTCTATTATCTATTGTATCTATCCCATATCTATATTAGGTATTTTCAAGAAAGTTCAGTTTTGTGAGAGAAGTGATCGTGGAAAGTGCAACAGAAAAATGGATCACAGTTAAGGTACACAACTTTTGTTTTTCTTTCTTTTTCATAATTAGTTGTAACTTTTTAATATCATATTTTAGTGAGAAAAAAATAAATTTTCCAAAACTAATATCTTGCTTTTGAAGAATAATACAACATTTTATAAACGACTATTTCAAAATTGATGTTATATAATACATAAATATATTTGAGAGAAGTTAGTATAATTCATTTTATATAAATGCTGACTTGATAAATACATGAACTTGACATTTTTGAATATGCAGTTATTTACGTTATATTTGCATAATTTATAAAATTTGAAAAAATATTGATTATTTAATTTAAGCTAGTAGATCTTTCAAGGGCGTATATTTGATTGATGACACTGACAAATTTATTCTTAAATTGACGTCATAGAAACTAAAAAGAACCAATGTTGAATTTCTGAGATTTGACAAAAAATTAGAATTTAACTTTGGTAATGGCTTAAGTTGAAAGAATACCATATTCTAAAAATATGATTTAAGAATATAATGATTTTGCTGTTGGATAAATAATATAGGATTAGATTAGTGACATTGTATGCCAAGCCATATTGCTTCTCGATGGCTGGTTTCTGGAAAATAAATGCAGATATGAATTAGTATTATTGAATATTTCTAATTTAATTGCTGCAATTCATAGGGAAAATCTTATAGAGAATGTTAGCTGTTTAATGAATGTTAACTAAAGACTAAAAATAAATAATTATTTGTCATTATTTTATATGATGCTGAGTCTACTATTTTTTTAAAAAAAGCATTTTAATTAAATATCTAGAATAAGATTGAGGATTGAAAAAAATTATTATTTATTGATGTTATTTCACATTCTTTAAGGATTTTGAGTTTTTTGGTATGTCAATAAGAGATAGTTTATGTCGATTAATGTGGACGACTCTTGGGGAGTTTTTTATTTGAATTTTGACGTTTCCTTTTCCTGGAATTTCTAATACTTCGTATGGTCCTGAATATTGATTGTTGAGTTTTTTAATTTTTCCTCCTTCCAATAAAAATACTTTGTCTCCTACTTTGAATTCTTGAGGTTTGATTTTTCTACCATAATATTGTTTTGATTTTTTTCTAGCTGAAATTAAATTTGTTCTGGCTAATTAGCGAATTCCATATAATCTTGTTACTAGATTTTATGTATAATCATCATACGTTTGCAATTTTTCATGTTCTGGCGGTGGTTCACTGGAAGGTAATCGAGCTAGTTTTCCAAAAACTAATTCATACGGGGTACATTTAGTTGCTTCATAAACACTGGTATTATAAGAGAATGTGGCTAATGCTAGCCATTCATCCCATTCTGCGTTTTTGTCTGTAAATTGTTTTAAATATTCTGCTAAGACGTGCTGAGATCTTTCTAGTGATCCGTTTGATTGTGGGTGAAATGCCGTAGTTTTAAATTGCCTGATACGAAATCTTTTAGCGAATCTTCGTAATAAATTACTAAAAAAATCTTTACCTTGATCGGTTAAAACTCCTCTTGGTGAGCCAAAAGTTCAAATAAATTTCTTTACAAATGCGTCTGCTATTGTGCTAGCTTGATGATTTGGGAGGGCACAAGCTACACAAAATTTGGTGAAGTTATCTTGAATTGTTAAAATATATTCATTTCCTTTTTCAGTTTTTGGTAATTTTCCTACGATATCCATTGATATCTTTTCAAATGCGGTTCCTGGGGTGTCACTTATGACCATTGGATTTTTAGTTTTGACCCGTACTAATTTTTTAAGTTGACATTTTAAACAAAGTTGAATATATTTTTGTATGTCTATTTTCATGTTTTCCCAAAAAAAATGTTGTCGTATTCTATTGTACGTTTTTGTCACTCCTTTGTGACCACCTAATGCTGATGAATGAGCTTCTACTAAAATTTCATTTTTTTGTTCTTTTGTGGGATACTGTGTGATTCCTGAGCAAATAATTATCTTTTTACTTGATTCTGAAAATACGGATTTAAGTTGGGTTAAGATTTCTTCCCACGGTATATTATTTACCTAAGCAGTTTTAGCTATACTGATTGATTTCAAATTTAATTTACTGGCTATGTTATGCAAAGAAAAAATTGTTAACTTTATACTATTCAGTGTTTCTGCAAGATTTTCTTTTTCTTCTTCTTCGATAGGAAGGGCTATGTGATAATTTTTTCCTTTATGAATTTCTTTGGCAAGACCTTTCTGAAGGCTTGTAAACTTGGGTAATTGTTTACGCTTTAATAATAATTCTGATCCATTATCTCGGGGTTCTACATTCGTTGTAGTAAAGTATGCATAGTTATCTTTTATCATTGTAATTTTGTCGCGGCAGTCTATTATATTTGGATGCTTAGTTGACGTTCCGGCGGCTGGTTTATCCGGCGGCGGCTCTGGGGGCGGACGATTTTGTGCTGAATCTCCGTCGTGTGTTTCTTTCTTTTCATTCGTTTCTGGCAAATCTTCATTAAAATTGGGATTCATTTCATCCAAATTGATCAAATGTTCATTTAGATTTTTATTATTAAAATTTTCATCGTTATCTTCAATAAAATCTAAAAAAATTTCTTCGGGATCGCTTAATATTTCATTTTCGCTTGATTCACTGGAACTGGAAAAATAATTCGGATTTCCTGCGTTGCTATCTTCTTGTTCTTCTTCTTGAATTTTCAATTTCTTCTTTTTCTTACAGGATTTCTTTTTCTTCTTTATATTTTCATAATAATCTGGAGCAGAGTCTGAGCTGTCTGATATATAATCGGGATTAACGTCCGTTTTTTCTTTATTGTCCTTTTTTGATTTAGTAATAATTTCTTTTCTTGGTCTTCCTCTCTTTTTTGCTGCAAGAGTAGGGATAAAATTTTTTGTTATGAGTTTAGCCTTGCGTAGTCTACCTCATTTTTTCTTACTAATGATTTCTTCTTGAGAGTCCTTTTCGTAATTATCTTCGCTATTATCTTCTTTAGAGGTTTCTTGAATATTTTCTTGTATATTAACTGGATTATTAGTTTCTTCAGTTTGATTTCTTGTTTTTTGTCTTGTTGCCATTGCGTGGCATTTTGATTCTTTTATTTCGTTTATATTTGAGAGATCCATTTGATTTAGTAATACATAGATTCTTTCTTTGACTTGATTAAATAATTCTTCAGTGAGAATATCGTTTTCTTTAATTATTTTCATGCTAGGACTTGAACTTGAACTTGGATTGAAACTCGGCTGTGAGCTTAAACATGAATTAACATTCGATTTTGAACTTGTATTAGTACATAATTTAGAATTTGATTACGAGTCTTTGTTAGTGCTTCATTTTGAAATTGATTTTGAGCACGTAGAGTATGTTTCTTGATTAACTTTCATTATTTCAGTTTCTTTTATTTTAATATCTTTTTCTTTTAATTGAGTATCTTCTTCTTTTATTTTAATATCTTCTTCTTCTAGCGTAGAGTATGTTTCTTGATTAACTTTCATTATTTTAGTATCTTCTTCTTTTATTTCGTCATTAACATCTGTGGGGATTCTTGATAACGCGTCTGCATTTACATTCATTTTACCTGCTTTATAGACAACTTCAAAGTCATATTCGGCTAATTTTAATTTCCATCTTGTTACTCTAGAACCAGGATCTTTGCAATTTTGAAACCAAACTAATGGTTTGTGATCGGTTACTAACGTAAATTTGTGTCCGTATAGATAAGGGCGGAAATGTGTTACACAAAATATAATTGCTAAAGCTTCTTTTTGATAAGTGTTATACTTTCTTTCATTATCATTCAAACTTCGAGAGGCGTAAGCGATGGGCTTATCTTTTCCAATTTTTCCTTGTGATAAAATTCCACCAACGGCAAATCCTGATGCGTCTGTCGTTAATACAAAAGGTTGCGAGAAATCTGGCCTTTGTAATAAAAGCGCGTTACATAATTTTTCTTTTAATGTGTCAAATGCAGTTTGCTGGGAATCTGTCCATACAAATGGTGTGTCTTTTTTCAATAATTTATTTAAAGGTGCGGCGATTTTTGAAAATCCGTCGACAAACTTTCTATAATATCCTGCTAATCCTATGAATTCTTTTATATTTTTTGGTTTTTTAGGTACTGGAAATTTTTTGACGGCTTCTACTTTCTTAGGGTCTGGTCTCACTCCGGTTTTGTCGATAATATGCCCGAGGTATTTTACTTCAGGTCGCAAAAATTCGCATTTGTCAGGTTGTAATTTAAGATTTGCTTTACGTAATCTATTTATTAATTCTGTGAATTTTTTATCATGTTCTTCTAAAGTGTCCGCATAAATAACTATATCATCTAGGTAGACGAAAAGTTCAGTGCCTTGAAGGCCATTCAATACTAGGTCCATAAGACGTTGAAAGGTGGCAGAGGCGTTTTTTAAACCAAACGGCATGCGGTCGAATTCATAGTGTCCGAAGGGAGTGGAGAAAGCTGTTTTGTGTGAGTCTCTAGGGTCCATTTTCATCTGATGGAATCCCCATGCTAAGTCAAATACTGACAAGTATTGGGCTTTCCCTAATTGATCTAAAATTTCTGTAATGTTTGGAAGTGGATATGAATCACTAATAGTTTTTTCGTTCAATTTGCGATAGTCTAAAACCATACGCCATTTTATGTTTCCGTGAGAGCCCGGTTTCTTAGGCACTGGAAATACTGGTGTATTGTATGGAGACTGTGATGGCTTTATTATTTTTGTCTGAATTACTCTTTGACTTGATCTTGAATTTCTTGCTTTTGGACGTGGGGGAGTCTGTATGGTCGTGTAAAAACTGATATTTCGTCCGTTGTTATAATGCTGTGTTGTAATACGTTTGTGCCATCGAGTATTTCTCCTGGTATATGGAGTCGGTCTGCGTTTTGTTCAATGAGTTTTTCTACGTGAGCGTATTCTTCTTTATTGAAATGTTCAAGACGTAATAGTTCTTTGATTGACTGGACTCTATCTTCATTTGCAATATTAAAAGTTTGGTGAACATAATCTCCATCTTTATTTTAATTTAGAAAACAGCTAAGGACTTGTTCAACTGTTTGGTATTTATTATTTTCATTTTCATTTTGTGTAATAAAAACTTCGTTATCTTCAGATGTCAATTCTTCAAAGCCGAGAATTTCTACAGTTGGAAATGCAAGTATTACTGGTTCTTCACGAGTATTAGCGATTTTTAAATATGTCTCACCATTGTTACTTTTAACTATTGCGTTTCCGAAATGTATACCACTGTCTTTAGGCAACAATTCCGGGACGTAACCTATTTCTTTGTCGTTGTTTTTAACTTTTATATAAAAATCAGAAATTGTTCTAGGCCGGATTGTGATTATTTCAGAAGAGTCAAATGGATAGTGTTTTTCATTGATTTCTAGTTGTTTTTCTGTATAATTTATTTTTACGTTGTTTTTGCGAAAATATTCACTTCCTAAAACTCCGTCGTGTTCAACTGGTACTTCATTGGAAATTATATTGAAAATGGTTGGAAATTCTAAAATATTTACTGTTATTTGACCGAGAGTGTATACTGGATGTTCGTTAATTCCTGTCAATTTCAGACAATTTTGTTTATTAATGTTCACGCACGATTTGACTGCTTTTTCATTAATTAAATTAGGGCATTCTCCTGTATCAATCATTAATCTTACAGGATTATTCAAACCATTTGTTGATAATGTTATGTGAGGTATTTAGTTCTTTTTTTAGGCCTTCCTCTGAGCAACCGGTCTGGGAAGGGCGTTGGAGTTCTCCGAATTCATTTGTTGCGGAGGATTTATTTGTTGCGGTTGTTGCTGCTGTTGATATTGATTATTATATTGTCTTTTACGGCATTCAATAATAACATGACCCGGTTCTTTGCAATAGTGACATATTATTTTATTAGATTCAGGCTGGTAGTTATTCACGTATTTCGGGTCGTTTCGAGAGTCATTTCTATTCCATTGTTGGCTAGGCGCCTGTCCTCTCCATGGGGGTCTATCTTGGTTGTATTTATTCTGAGTTCCTCACGGCTCAGATCGAGGTTTGTTATTTGAACAATTATTTTGTGGTTGAAATCGATTACTAGATTGATTTCGAGAATGATTAGGAAAATATTGTCTTTGATTTTGAGAACTATTAGGAAATAATTGTCTTTGAAAATTATTTGGGGAAAATTGTCTTTGATTTTGGAAATTATTCAATAAATTCGGTTTTTGATTATTGTTATTATTAAAGTAAGGTTTCGAATAATTATTAGGAAATTGTGCCTGAAAATTATTTGTTCGATTAAATTGAGTATTTTGAGGGTTTGATAATTGTCTTGCAAGAATACGACATACTGATGCCACATGACCTGTTTTTTCGCAAAATTGACATTGTGCATTTTCTCCTCTCGAAGAGTGTACTTTATTTGATTTAGAAGTTTCTCCTGAATGAAGACCAGGTCGCGATTCTTTTCTTATGTCTTTGTTAGTTGCTAATCTTTTTTAAATTTCAATTGCTTTAGTAGCAAGTTGCGAAAATGAATCTGCTGTTCCTATTCTCATTTCTAATTCTGGTCTAAGTCCTCTAATAAAATGATCCATTGCATAGTTTTCTAATTCAGTTTGAAAAGATTTTTCGGCAGTTCCATTATTGTTCATTTTGTGAGCATCAATAATTCTGTCAGTTATTTCTTTAATACGTGAGGCATAATAGATTACATTTTCGTTTTCCCACATATATACCATATACTACCGAGTTCCCCTTGAAGTTGATAAACTGTTTTCGTAGGAGCGTATACCGTTTTGAGTTTATTTGTTAATTCTTCTATTGAATAAAATGTATGGCCATAAATGCATTTTGTTGTTTCTCCCGAGATTTTAGAGCGAAGTAGTTTTACAAGATTTGCTTCGGCTTCGGCGTTAGGGACCATTGATCTTGCTTCGAAACATGATTCTATAAAATGTGAAAAGGGGACGTTGTTCGTACCGTCGAACAGAGGAACGACTTCGAGCGCATCTCGAAGTGAGACTTGCTGGTTGTTAGGGAGTTTATTCATACTGCCTTTTTTAATTTCAGAGTCTGAGTCTGATGAATCTAAATTGTCTCCGTTAGGGTTTGTCATTATTATTAGTGGTAAAATATGTTCGATGTTAATTTGCTTATCAACGCCTTTTATTTCGATATTTGAATTTATTTTTCTTGAAAGAAATCCTGTTGCTTGCTTTTCTTGTAATTTTTGGGAATCGTAAAGTGAGTTTGAAAAAGAGTTAACTGATTTCTCCTTGGAATTTTCTTGGTTTTCTACAGAATTTGATTCTACTGAGTTTTCTGAATCTGCAGCAGTGGAATTTGCTCTAAAGTTTATTCTACTGTTTGTTAGAGTTTCATCTAGAAATGTATAGTTTCCTAATGTTTCGGTTTGTTCAAAATTTGAGTTTGAAGCATAAATTACACTAGTATCTTTTAATCTTTGGACTGTCGGTGAGTTTTGTTTTTCTAAGCTTTCTTGGTTATAGTTTAGAGATTTTTTTGTTCGTAAAGGAAGATTTTGGGTATTTTCTACTATTTCTGCTAACGCGGAGTCTTTTTGTGTTTGATTTCTTGTTACGCGTTTTTCAAAGTTAGTGTTTAAACCTGGGCCGGACTTTTAAAATTGTTCATTTCTTGATTTTTCGAATATTTTGACACTTTTCGGGTTAAAGGTTCACACACGTATTATAAATGATAAATATGGGTACATACATGTAAATATAACAGGCAGGTAAATATCATTGACAGGTTAGTATCAGAGAAATATGTAATATAAACAGGTTCACATCACAGAGAAATAAATAATATAGACAGGTTTATATCATAAAGAAATAAATATCATAGGTAAGTAATAGAATGAAGAAATTCGAAGTTAGTTGAGTTCCAGTGCTTTTTCTTTCTTTAATTGTCAAGTTTTTTATATCTCAATTTTTTAATGGATTTTTTAACCATACGTAAAAGAGATAGTAAAAATTTTGGCATAATCTTTGAAAAATAGATCAAATAGGTGATTTTTGGGAAAATTTGAAAAAATTGTATAGTTATCTCAGTTTCTGGTAGCTTGTAGTTTTCTTATTGCAAATGCACTAAAAAATGTACGAGTGTTCATAGATTCAATGCAAACTAGGTTCATTTTGAAAGGTATTTTTAGGTAACTTTTGGAAAAAATGCCCTACTACAAAGCATAGGCAGGATACTCTGCTATAAAGCACAAGCAGGAAGGTATTTTTGACAGGTAGATTTTGGAGGATTTTTTGGAAATAATGCCCTGCTACAAAGCACAGGCAGGATACTCTGCTACAAAGCACAAGCAGGAAGGTATTTTTGACAGGTAGATTTAGGAGGATTTTTTTGGAAATAATGCCCTGCTACAAAGCACAGGCAGAATACTCTGCTACAAAGCACAAGACAGGTAGATTTTGGAGGATTTTTTGGAAATAATGCCCTGCTACAAAGCACAGGCAGGATACTCTGCTACAAAGCACAAGCAGGAAGGTATTTTGTGTAGGTTATTTCAGATGAATTTTGGATGTAATGGATGAGGAACATTTTGAATCGTTTTAGATTTGAAATTGATTTTACGTTAAAATAGAAAAGAAAAAAATTTTTTTGAATTTATTTCTGTATTAGTAGTTTATAATTTCCAAGGCCGGTGCACCAAAAATATACGAGGTATGTTACGTCTTAAGAAAACATAACTTACCTTGTAATTTAAATATAAAAAGATGCTTCCTTGTTTTTGACTTATAGTTTAAAAAATAACTAAAAGAAGAGGGTTGAGGATAACTACCACTACAGGAAATTAGTTCAACATGAATTTACGTATCATTAATCAATTAAGATTTATTTAAATAATTACAATTTGGAAAAATGAAATCTAAAAGTTAATTTTAAATGAGATGCAGCTGGAGTGCTCTTCTTCGCAAACCTCGGACCAAATCCTTTTGTTTAATTTTAGTCCACCTTAAACAGGGATGACTAGTTAATTAAACAAACAAGGAAGAAAATTGTTAAAAAGGTGTTAAATGGTTACTTACAAGTTTGTTTGGGTGTCGACTCGTGTCCACCCTCTTGATTTGTTGAGGCGAAGGGCCTCGCCTTTGAATCCTCGGGACCCTGAAAGGGGGCCCGTAAGGGGTGACCGATGAATGGAGTCGGACTGCTGGCTGGGGTGACCTGGTCTAAAGGTTTGATGACAAGTGCTCCTTTGAACGATGATTCTCCACACAGAAGTTAAAGAAATGGAAGACCGAACGAAGCGACGGTACTGGGTTGACGGGCCGTGTATACTTGGTCCGGAGTTTAGGGTTTAGATGATTGTACTGGGTGTTGTTCTAGACTTAAACTGGAGGGAAACCGTTGTAGACTAAACTGCGCCGAAACTGGTGTAGATGAAACTGAACTAAACTGACTTTCTGCTTCCGAATCTGCTGTATTTATATGCGAGATCCCTCCTAGGATTCTCACAGGGTTGAGGGTTTTTTGAAGTAGGGATTAATGTTTGTCCCAATCAGCGCGCATATTCGATTATGTAGAAGAGTGGTAGGGGTCTTATTATCCAAGGTATGCCCATATATGGAAAGTGTCGCAGTAGCTAATATGTATCATATCCCTTCCTAGTCCAAGGGGGTAATTAATAAGGTAGCCAATGAGCGATGAGGAATCGTGATGTGCCCAAATATGAAGAATGGGGCAGTTACCAAAATATATGGTATCCCTTCCTAGGTGACAATGGCTGAGATATTCTAATGCGTAGAAGGGCATAAGTTTCGGTGTAGTATTTGTGTGAGGCTCACCCTCCTATAGCTGTCATCTTGATGAAGGTATTTATTGCTTTTGCATCGAAGATGCTGGT
>CAKNWT010143004.1:1408-12823 GCA_932066315.1 Andricus coriarius
CAAATTAATAAAAATCAAAAAATAAAACACGCTTTTAAATTTTAAACATTTTATAGACGTGAGCGTTATCACGTATACATATTTGTTACTGTCAGAATCTGATTGTAAAAGGATTAATTTATTTGTATACTAGCTTTCCTAAAAAGCAAAGTAAACTGTTGTAAAGTAAAATTGTTTACAAAGTAAACAATTTGGTTTAAATAAGCCAATATTTTGAAGAATATGATAACGATAATAGTACAATTATTCTGCTCAATGTTTTTTCTAAATAATTTGATTCTAATCTCGATTGTCAACAAAGCTTGAATAGAATTTAATTCTACATTCTGCATCCTTGCATTCAAATTAAATAAAGCAGCTTCTCATAAAATTGTCTGTACAAAGAATGACGAGAATGTATTAGCTTAATGAAAATGCACTCTTTTGATCACTATTTATTGAATTACTAATAATAATTTAATTACATTTTTTATTTTGACAGATGTCCTGCAAGGTACGCATTTGGAAGCTATCATGAAGTCGGTTGATTGGCAGCAAAAAATGTTACGAGGAAATGTTCGAATGTCGAGAATGAAGGATAAGGAGACTAGTGAAAAGAGAAGCAAAAAAATGGCCGAACACAGAACAAAATATACATCACGAATGAAGAAATCTTCTTCGAGTATTGTCACATCAAGTAAGTGTATTATTTTATTTAGTTTCTATTTTATTGAAATTAGGGTTTAGGTACAAAGAGATTCTCAAAATTGAATAATTATGAAATCTTGACAATTTCAGTTTATTTATTTATTATTTAGAAAATAATTTTAAAGTAGTATTAGGAGCGATAGAGATTTGAATTCGCATTGTAGACATCGTTTCAGAAATTAAGAAAAAAGTACTGAAAGGAAAGAGAAGTAGACTTATCCATGACAGAAGTGTTCATGGTATTAGAAAGAGAGTTCCAAAATTACCGCCGCCAGTGGAAGATGACGAGGAAGTTAGCGCATTGTCGAGTTCCAGTAAACATTCATCGCCAGTGCCTTCTCCCTTGCAGCACACGGCAGCCTCTTCGGAGAGAAATCCTCCAGTCAAAGAAAAAACATCCACTTCTCACGGGTTAGTCTTTCTTTTCATTTTGCAATTTTTGCACAATAAAATCGAAACTTCCAATCTTAATTAGTATATTCTTTGATCGGTAATTTTGTTAACTCTTAGTGAAAAAATTCTCCAATCCTCCAAGCAGTTTAAATGTTACTTACTTTTTAATAATAAAACAGGCTTGCTATGAATCCAATTTAGAACTGCACTTCTATACTAACCGGGAATACAAATTCGAATCGGGAATCACATTTTAAGTTTTGGAAAATGTGAAATTTTAAAGGTTTCAAGAAAATAAAAAGGTTATCTTAAGATTTCTGGGAAAATTTTGAATGATTTTTCATCTTGAACAATTAATTTTAAGAGAATATTTGAAAACATTTCCAAAAATGTCAAAAAAGAATGTAGAACGTTTTCAGGGAATTTGTCTAATTACGCAGATTTTTTTTTATTTTTAAGAAAAATAACACAATTTAAAAATATATTTAGAAAGTTTAGAAATTTATGCGAATTAATTATGGGTGTGGTGAGCCCATTTACTACAAATCCACCTAAAAAAACACTACCCGAATCGGGTAGTGTCACGCTTACCCCTAGAGGCTCGCCGAAAGGGAAATAGCTTAATGATATACAAAACAAGTAGGAAACATTGGAATCATTTGAAAAGATATTAAGATATTTTAAAAGGATGAAGAAATAATACAAAATTTGAAAATATAAACAAAATGTAAGTTTTTGAAGATTTCGAAAAAAATATCGATGTTTTTTTAAGAATTTTAAAAGGTTGCAAGAGAAAACAAATCGCGAGATTCCTGGGAAAATTGTGAATGCTTTTCGAGTTGCAAAAATTCATTTTACGGAAAATTTCAAAATATTTCTAAAAATGTCGCAAAAAATCTGGAAACTTTTGAACCAATTTTTCTTCTTATTTTGAAAGATTTTTCAATATTTTAGGAATAATTTGAGTCAGTTTAAAAGTTGTTTGAAAATTCTTTTCTTGGTAGAAATGTCAGATTTCGGTTAAAGCTGAAATTGTTTGGTTGAAGATTCAACTGTATTGTTGAAGATTGTCTTTTCTGGTTGAATTTAACTGCAATTTGTTAAAAATTCATTTCTTGTCGTCTTTTTTGGTAGAAAATTCAATTGCTTGGTCGACAATGATTTTTGTTTAAGTTGAAAATTTAACTGTTTGGTTAAAAATTCAACTATTTTGTTGAAAATTCATCTCTTCTGTTGAAAATGTAACTATTTTGTTGAAAATTCGGAGTAAAATCTTAACCATTTTGTAGGAAATTCGTCTGATGTTACAAATGTCATCTATTTTGGTTAAAAATGCAACTGGTTGAAAAATATTATTTTTTGGTTGAAGGTTCATCTACTTTGTTGAAAATTTGTATTTTTCAAAAGCAATTAAAAATTTGAAAAATATTTCAAAAAAATTTAACAAAATGTGGATTTTAAATAAAAATTTAGAAGCGTTTTAAGTATTTTGAAAGACTTCAAGAGAATACAAAAAAAATTCTTAAGATTCGTGGACAAATTTCATATGATTATATATTTTTTTAAATGAATTCTAAGAGAGAATTGAAAAAGATGTTAAATGATTACTTAAAATTTCAAAAAGAATATATGTAATAGATTTTAAAGCAAAACATTTCAATTTTGCAAAATCACAAAATGCAGGAAAAAATTTGAGTTAGTTTAATAGGTAGTTAGAAGTTTTGAAAAGATTCAAAAATAATTTAAAATTTGTGAAAATTTAAAAAAAAATTTTAATAAGAAGTAGATTTTCGAAGATTTTGAACCAAAAATTAAGACATAGCTTTTAATTTATTTGGTATTAGCGATTGATTATTGATTATTTATTGAAGTTGTTCAAAAAATCATTATAAATATTAATCACTCTTCAATAATTAATCGCTAATGCCAAAGACATTACAAATTACATCCAAGAATTATTTGCCAATTAGAATATCAAAAATAGTTAAGCAAAGATATATTTATAAAAAATAGCAGCTGTCATGTTAACCAAATCTGCACAGATATCTGTGAAGGAAAATTATTTTCTTAAATTTTCACTCTTAAAGTCTGAATAAACGGAATAAATAATATCATAAATAAACGTGCCCTTTTTAATGTGTTTTGCTCGGTTTCAGAGAGAGAGAGAGAGAGAGAGAGAAATTTGTAACCATCGCAAATTTAAATGTTAAATTTTAGAATATTTTTAAACATTATTATTTAATTAATGAACATATTTTTGTTTTGATTTTAGTCGCTTGAGACAGAATTCTTACGACATCGACAATATCGTCATACCTTATAGTGTTGCCGCTGCTACAAGACTGGAAAAGTTACAATACAAGGAGATTTTAACACCAAAGTGAGTGATTTTAATAATTAATCTTAACGTTCATCTACTTTTCAGATTTGGATTCCCCTTTGTTGTCAATTATTTGATAATATTATTAAATGATTGTTTTGTTTTGCAGATGGAGGCTGTGCGATGAACCTGTGAAAGTTGATGTGAAGAATGGTGTCATGCACAGGCCTAGTCAAGATAGCGATGTAAGTGAAATTCTATATTTTATCATTCTCATCGGGAATTCTTCGTTAAATCAACTTTAGTATAAAATTCTCTCTTGAATATCGAAGTATTTTTCTTGATAATTCTTGAATCGTAGGTTGACCTCATTCGATGACTTAACCATTTTCTTTCTTAGTTTGAAGACATGTCGGATGAATCGATTGCTTTGAGACATGGAAGAAGCGAGAAGGAAGAATATAAACGCTTTATGACATTTGCTAACACACCAAATCAGTCTAGAATTCGACACAGTCGACGAACTGATAGCAGAGCAGATAGCGGTGCTAACACACCAGGTATCATTTAAACAAATTATTATGATAAAAGTATTTCCAATGTTTGTAATTACATTATTTTAAAATTAGCTTTTGAGTTGTAATTCGCAGAAAGTAGGATCAAATTTAGTAGATACTCTTATTTAAATAATTCTTTTGGGTTAAACATAAATCTGTTCTTCTTAAACTCATAATTGTTTAAAATAAATTTGAAAGCCTTTTTGAAATATAAACATTTCTCTTCAGATCCAATGTCTCCTCACGCAAGTGATTTTGGCGGCGATACCACGTCCCCTATTACATCACCACCTGCAACGCCGTCGAATGTTCAAGATTTAGAGCATCAACAAATGGATTCAAGTCGACCTCCTCCTTTGCAACACGTCCTGCGGCGACGAACAATTTCGTCCCTAAGGTTGCCAAGGGAAGATAGAGAAAAGGAGAAGGATAAAGAGACTACAGCGCCTACCGCCGAAGAAGAAAAAGAGAAAGAGGTATTTTGCATATCAATATAAGAAATAATAATTTACAGGGATCACAGTCTTCCCCTATTTTATCTGAGTTTTCCCCCTTTTCACCTATTCTCGTAAAACTTCCCCCTTTTCCCCTATTTTATCTTTAAATATACAACATTTGAAAACACAATTGTTCGTTTTACATCACAAAATTATTCTATTCAAATCTAGAATATGCTTCCGCGGTACTACGTTTTTTTTTAACATGCAGAATTATCTATTATAATCCACATTGAAGATTATTTAATTTAAATTTAAGTAACGATTGTCATTATGTTAGACATATTATAAATATTATTACCTGACTTTTTCCAAAGAGTTATTATTATTATTATTATAAAGAAAGAATTTTATTTTTCATTTGATTCCTGTATATAGTTTTCTTTTGTTTTAAGAGAATTAAACGCAATATTTTTGTACAGTTTTTAAAATTGTTACATTAGAAAATGTCAACTGAAATATTTTAATTTTATGATTTCAAATTGTAATCACGTAATTTTAACATATGAATAAACATAATATATTTGCAATCCTAATTTAAAAATGGTTACATTTTTAAACTCGATGATAATTTAAAAAGTTGAAGAATTTTCAAAAATTAGCAAAAATAATTTTTTCTAACCGTTTGAGCAGTTTAATTGCAATTTTAAGTGTCTAGATATTAAATATATTTGAAAATTAACCCCATGACATTTTTCATTAAGACGAAAATTCAAACAAGAATTGCAATATCTACAATTGATCTTAACGACATTTTTCGATTGAACACGAATTTAATAAGTTCTAGAATTTAAACAATTTTCAAAAACTACCAAAAACCCCAGCTTTCAACAGTTCGGCAAAATTTAAGCGCAGTTTTAGTAGTTAAATATTTTTTTATATATTCCATTATAATGTTTGATAAATGGAAAGATGTATCAAAATTTAAACAAACTTCTTTTTCTTACTTTTTCATAAATGAAGAATCTTAAGCTTTGAAAATGGTATTTTTTAAATATACAATTGATAAATGTAAACAATTTTGATTTGAACAATTTCTGGATTATTAATGGTAAATTTTACAAATATGGACAATTTTTAATTGAAGATTTAGAAATTACTATTTTAAATCTGACAATGTATGACTAAAAATATTTATGGAAACATTTTCCTCCAGATACGTAAAAAATATTGGCATCCATGAAAATATTAAAATTACAAAAGTATAAGTTTTTTGACATATCTTACTAATTAGAATTAATCATTTCTAAAATTATTTAACTCGTTTCGAAAAATTTTATAACTCTTAATATTTAAAAATTTGTTATGAATTTTTTAATAGTTATGTTTTTAATATTAAAAAATAAAAATCTAGGGACGTGGACGCAGCCGTGCATTTCATTGAAACGTTTTTTTAAAGAGAAATTTAATTAATAATTTTAATTTAATTTATATGCAAGGAATTTAAAACGATTTCTGCTTATTTTAACGGATTTTTACGATTTCAAGGGATTTTAACGAATTTCTAGAGTACTTTAGGAAATAAATTAAATTTCAAGGGATTTATATGGATTTCAATGGTTTCAAGGGATATGAAGAAATTCGACAAATTTTAAAGGATTTTAATGATTTAAAAATTTATTATTATAGATTTTGATATCGTTTGTTTTTAATATTATAAACTAAAAATCAAGGGATGTGAACAACACGCGATTCACACTCGTGTAAAATATTTTAGGCACTCGAACGACCTAAGTATATCCAATTAAAAAATGTAATGGCAGAAAGCATTTAGCATTATTTAAAATCTCAACAGATTCTGCTGAAAAGATCGTGTCTTCTTTTCTAAGTGTAAAAAGAAATGCTTAATCTTTCTCCTGTTTTTTCGTGAAAAAATTACCCTATGTCCCCTTTTTTTAGCTCTTTTTGCGCTGTAATCCCTGTAATTTAAGATTATAGAGCCTGGAAATTTGAGGAAAGGTGTGAAATTCGGAGAATGATTTTGAAAAATCTTTTAGGACATTATATTTTTTAAAGGATCATTTGTTAATCCTTGAACTTTTTCAGTTTTCTTTCATATGTTTCTACATGTCAATGAATTTACTTAAACTGTATCTTACACTCTTTTTAATTTGAATTTAGATTCCACCATACGATCCGAGAACGTTTCCATTATCAGAGGAGGTGTATGATAAAATGTTAGAAGTCATGCCGGAGGGACACTGGCAAACTCCTTCGGCTTCCGTATGCTCGAGGGAAGAAGATAAAGTGGATGACGTGAGTATCTATTGGTTTTTATATCGGAATTCTTTTCTGACTTAATTTTGATGAAAAAACCTTCTGTTTCTTTTGATTCCTGAATTGCTTACTTCAGTCTATTTATAAGAAAGTTCACTTGATAAATAGTTAGAAATTAGGTTCAAAAATCAAGCAAGTAATTTCCCGAAATTTAGTGATATTACTTCCTATCAAACGTGTTCAGCTACAATGAAATAAGAAATATTTGAGATTGATCAATTTTAGGCGCAAAAGAGAAATCAAAATTAAGAGATGAAAATAAACATGCTTTTATGCCAACAAAATTATTCCAACGTTAGCAATATTTGTTGGCCCTGAAAAGAGCCGTTTATTTCAGTTTTAAAATCGAGATTTAACTGTTTCAAATCGAAAATCTGATTAGAAACGCGGAAAGCAATAAATGAAAGCACAGTTTCTTAAATAAAGGTCTTAAATACCAAGGTTCAAGTTTCCTGCATTTCAAGTTTCTTTCTTTTCGTATTTCTGCTGCACGAACCAATTGATTTAAACGCATTTTGCGCAAAGTTATCATAGTTTGCCATTCTAATTTGACTCTAGAAAGTGTTGTCTGGAGCAAAACTTGCACCCTCAGATCTTGTTTCTGCATTTTTGAGCGAAGCTTTTTCTTGCCTCGAAGGCGCCTTATCCACGTGAGAGCTTCCTGGATTTTGTTGGAATTTTTGTTGATATTAGCAGTAGCCATCTTGTAGTTTATAAAGAATTATACAAATTTCCATAAGACTATGTTCCACCGTTCCAAGAATGAACCTGTGTAACTAGCCGGATGCAAGGGCAACGCGTTTTATAACGTACGGGCGACCAATAAAAATCGAAATATCCACTCCCTTGAGACTAGAGCTAATCAGAATGAAAATAAAGGTTCAAAAATTGCCGAATGCGCCATCTGGCGAGAAAAAGATGTATCAGGCTACTCAATTTCGATTTATTGTTGAAATGCGAAAGAATAGAAAAACGCCTCTAAATAGTGCGTTCCAACGTGCAGCAATAAATAATGTTAAAATAACAATGTTTTCATATGAACGAAATTGTTCCAACGTTAAAAATATATGTTGGCCCTGAAAAGGGCCATTTGTCACCCGCACTTCACTCTCAGAAGTTCCTAGACTCTCTTTTTAACGGTCTTCTTCCTCTTTTTCTTGTTTTCCTTCTTCTTAAAAGAAGCTTCTTGAATAAGCTGCATCTTCGCCCTCTTGAAAGATGCGGCCAAGAGGATCTGCACCCGGTAATCTTTTTGCGTTTGGAACGATTTTTGCAATTTCCTTCCAATGAGCTGTAGCCATTCTCCGTGCGCCTCGAGAGAGCTGGACTTCTTCACGTAGAGCGGCGAGAGCTCAATCTTCTTATACTGCTTCTTTATTTTTTCTTGCATCTTAAAAGATAATCCGGTTGAACGAATAATGATGAATGCACGTTACGAGAATTTCCCATTCTTTTATAGTCGGCATCCCCACCTTTGTCGATTTTCGAAATCCCCTCCATGGGAGACTGGTCCAATCAGAGTTGAGCATTTCCCCACTCACTAGTTACATTTTAATTACATTTCTGAGCGACTGTATTATATTTCAGAGATTTTCCACCTGACTTTTGGACTTATAATTTCACAAGTGGTAAATTATATGAAAAACAGGAAGTAAATAGACAAATAAAAAATAGAAAAATATCTCGGAAAAACTAGCACTTCGGTTGAGATGAATTCAACCCAAAGGTTTTTTGATCAAATTCCTTTTTAATATCAAAAAATCAAATCGAAAACAGATCGAGATATAAAAAAAAAGTCAAGAGAGAAAAATGGTTCCTCGGAAAATTTACCACATACGACTCTGACTCGCTCTTACCTTTTTGAAAAACTAGATTTTGTTTTGTTTCAAGAGGTAGAAAGTACGAGAGAAAAATATTAAAACAAATGGGATATTTTTTGAATCAGAAATTATTATACATTTCGCTGGAAACCACTTGACCGATCGCTTTTCGTCTTGAGCTCGCTTCCACATTTTGTGATAATTCGAGAACCATTACAAATTCTATTATGTTCTTGGTTTCATTTTAAAGAAGAGATTTCAGACTTCAATTTAGCGAACTTTAAATTTTCCTATTCACTTCCCTAAAGCATGCAGGCAGTGGAATTTGAGAATCCAAAGACGTGAAAGACTCAAAGAATCAAAAACTGGTGAAAGAATCCAAAACGGTCCGGGCGAAGATTATCGGAAAATAGATTACACAATACGTTGGTTTTACGTTTTGTGCAATTGACATTGATCAACATTCCGGTTACTTAACTTTTATGAAATGATTTACATTTCAAAGATTTTAATTATCAAATCTAATTATTTATTTAAAACTAAAAATACAAGGAATAATTTCTACGACACTTTAGAATATGTAGGTAGCTTTTTTTCGCTTCTCACATTTCATTTGTACTGTAAAACTCAAAGTTAACACTTTCATTCTTCTAAAATGTTAAGTATTTGAAGTGTTGATGCTTCCAATTTAAAAGTTTGAAATTCTTTTTGAATGTAGTTAAGTAACAATTTTATTTGGCAGACATTCCAATTCTTAAATTGATTACAATTTTTATATACAAAAAAATATATAACGGTTCTAAATGGTGAAAGTACTTTCATTTTAAACTACCAAAAAGAAGGTATCTTGCGACCCAGGATATCAAGAATGTTATGCACCTTGAAAAATACGGGAAAATGCCGGGAATTCTTGAGCAGATTCGCGAAATCTGTGCCTTGTTTCTGCTATTTTGTTGTCGATAAGTTTGTTATTTAAAAAAAAAAAACATTTGGCAACATTTTTTTTCCCTTGTAGATTTTGGATCGCATTAAACACTTTTTATATTAGAAGTTAAGTTGAATTATCATTCTGAAATTTTAACGATTCAAGGCTTTCTATTTAAAAGAATTCAGATTGAAATTGTTTAGTTTTTAATATTTTATTTATAATTGTTCATTTTAAGTAAACAATAAAATATTGCAAAATATTGAAGAAATATCCTTTTTTTTTAATTAAAAAATTTCAATTTGCTGCAATGGCTTGAAAATTGAATCTTTTAGACTGATACAATATTTTAACGTAGGATTTGAAATTGAATAAAAGCGTTTTATTATGAGTCATTAATTTGAAATTATTTTAAAATTGAAAACAGTTTATAAAGTTTCAATTGGACGTTTACATTTGTCTAACTATTAAGGTTTTTGAATTGAAACAGTTGAGCTTTTAACATTAAAATCTGTACATTGCATAATTGAGCCGCCGGATGCAAGAACCAGCCCGACGCTCGAAAACGCATAAAAGTATTGTCCGATCGGCTCAAAAAAGGAAAATTTTCAAAACCGAAAAATCAATTTTTTGAAAATGTAGAATTGCAGAGAATAAGAAAATGAAACTTTTTCCTATTAGAATTTCGTTTGTCAAACGTTTATTTTTAATAATAAAAACGAAATATTGATAAAAAGTTGCTCCCTGATTTAATTAAGTTTTAAAACCTAAATCGTTCTAACTCGGCCAAATATTATTGAAATGAGTTCATATTTGCAGGGCATATTCAAAATATTCCAGCGATGCCTAGGAAATCATAAAAAAGTTAAAAACCGCTTATTGTTTAATAACGTTTAATTGCAAAATGAGGTCAATGGATAATTGGGTTTTCTTCGTTTCGCCGGTCAAAAGTATCTAGGTAACTTCGACTTTCAAACAACTTCCAGTGAGTGATTTGTTCAGCAATGTTAAATGAAGTTTTTTGGAAATTTTCATATCGATTCGTTAAAAATTTACTAAGATATTCAGATTTGGAAAAAGTACTCGACGTCTGCCCGCGCTGTTAGGTAGTGAGTCGCGAGGACTGCTCTGTCAAGCAGCGTTCTCGGAGTTCAGTTTAGATTTTTTGTAATTATTTTGAAAAGAGGTAGGAGAGAAATTAGTATAATTAATGTATAATAAAAGAAAAACTTATTTTATAGACTATTGTGTAGCCCTCGCGTGCACGTTGTTGATGTTTACTAGGCAATGAACTCAGAAGAAAATAGAACAATTTGTATGTTGAATGACCACCAAATGACCTCCAGCCTATCTTATCCTAAAAACAGCCAAAGCAATTAATTATACTTCAAAATGAAAAAGATCATTGTAGTTTTCACTTAAAAAGTGTTCATCTCGTGCAAAATTATTTCTTTACAGTTAAAGTAATAATTAAAATTAAGTTTCCAATTTAATTTTCACATTTTTTTAATGGAAAATGAATCGGAGGGTCCTTCCCAGGGAAGAAAATGAGCAAGGTTTGAACAAACTTGGGCTAGAAATATAAGGAAAAAATGCAAAAATGAAGTACGTGTAGTATGTATATATTTTTTGTTGCTTTCAACAGTTTAAGGGCATGTGATACTTTAACATAAGAGCAATTTAGTTTCCCACGGTTTATTTTCACAATTTTTACTTTTTCAACAAATAAAACCTAAAATAAAAGAAGTCTTAATATTTTTGAGTCTTATTTTGACTGCTAAGTTTTGACAACTAATTTCTCTCCTACCTCCTTTCAAATTCTTAACAAACAATCCAAACTGAACTTGGAGGACGCTGCACGACAGAGCAGTCCTCGCGACGCACTAGCCAACAGCGCGGGCAGACGTCGAGTACTTTTTCTAAATCTAAATATCTCAGT
>CAKNWT010143064.1:543-11393 GCA_932066315.1 Andricus coriarius
TTTATTGGAGTTATGTATAAAAACTATACAAATGAATTTATTCTACAATTCAACATAGAGGACCTCTTAATAATTGTATTTGTCTAACAGAATTTGTCTTTTTCTTTGTTCTGGGTGAGTCGAAATACATCTTAATATATAAATATTTGTGAGTATACGAAAACTATTTTTATAATTTTTTATACAGTTAATGTACATAAATAGATCAAGAATTAACAAATTGGATCGCAGTCACAAATCTTATCATTCTTTCCAATACTCTTAAGGAAGAAGTGACCAAAAAAATTGGTAGTGCCTTAAGCTACGAGGTCTGTCCGGAAAGTATCCAACCTTGTGGTATACCAGGAGTAAGAGTTAATTCTAGTCTATGGCAATAATAACTTCTTCAAATTACTCCCTCCCCCCTCTCTTTGGAAGGCACAGCCTTCTTACAGCGATCCTTCCACTTTCGAGAACACTCCTTTAAAGTCATCTTTCGGAATAACTCTGCTGTTTCGCGTGATTGTATTTTATTTCCTCTACGTCTCGAAATCGGTTTCCCTTTTGAGGATACTTCAATTTGGAAAACAGCCAGAAATCACAGAAATCCAAGTCGGGACTGTATGGCGGCTGCCGAAGTTGTGTTTCGCCAGAGATTGCTGAATGAGCTGCGGTGAATTGACAGTTGCCTTATTGTGGTGAAGGACCCAGTCGCTGCTTTACTCTTTGTTTACCGTCTGACTCTCAAACGACGATTTCCATTAATTAATACTTACACTCGTTCCATATTTTGAGGTTTTTTGGCCGCTGCGGGCCTACCAGAGCGAGGGTCACTTTCCACTGAAGTACGTCAATTTTTATATCGCCTGAGCCACAATTTAATTTGAGTATCTCTTAAAGACTCATCACCATACACTTTCCGAATCATAACGATGGTTTCCGAAAATTAATTGTCAAGTTTTTGGCAAAATTTAACCCCCTGACTGCGGATGACGTGTGTACACTTCATAGACTAAGTGGGCCTAAACTAACCGATTTCCAATGAAATTCATCCAGTAGAACGATCCACATAATTTGGGCCCAATCTGAGATTTTTGTTCTGCACAGTCAAAGGAATAATGCAAACTTTTTGTTGGGTGCGTTCCGTCATCCTGAAATGCGATGCGTACGTGGTTAGACATTTACGCAACTGCATACAATAGTCGACTCAAGATTCGGAGGTCCATGGTACTAGTAGGGGGCCTCACACAGGTCTCCCTGAAATGGTAATTACCTATTTTTGACAATAGCTAAACTAGGTACAATGTTAGAGCACAAGGTCGGGTACTTTCCGAACAGACCTTGCACTTCTAACAGTATGGCTAATTCTGTCCACGTGGTACTTGAAAAACGAAGTGAATTACCCGTGAACTTTAATCATCCCTTGTTTTTCTTCAATCCCGATTATAGTCCAATGCACGTCTATCTTTTATTGAGGAAGAAAGCGGAAGAGACACTGGTCTCGGTTACAAACAATAGCCCCTGTCGCCTGTGGAAACCTCAGGCCGCACATCTTCCACTTTCAGTGAACCCCAGAGGCTAAAATGTACCTTCTACCATCACCCCCATGTTTACTCTCGAACTCACACTCATTCCAACCCTTTCTCTCTTTCCCTCTGTCTTTTTCTCCATCCCAACTCTCTTTTCTCTACTTTCGCCTTGACGTAGAGTCGACCTCAACAAAAGACCAACCAACCAGTGGTGTAGGTCGACAACAACGACACTACCGAGGAAATCCTGGGTGGGCGGTGCGAACTACCGCACCGCTGCAGCTTGCACTTTATGTCCTCCTTTGTGTCGAGAAACAATGTCGCTGAAAAAGTTATGGCTGACTGCGCCCTGATGTCTCAGTCGCGATCGGAAATATCCTTAACCAGCCTTTCGAACTTCCCTGCAACAGTATCATTCCTGCGGTCGGTATAATTGGGTTAAGGGTTAAGATTGAAAGCAAAAAAAAGGGGAATAGCAAATCATGTTGTGCAGAGGTGAAGGGGATGTTTCTTCTCTCTGGTAATGCGCTGGCTCGCTCACTTATCAGAAATGGTAATCCGCCATAATCCAATTAATTTAAGTAATTCAGTATAATCCTGAGGAATTTATTTGTAACTTTGGGAAATCCTCTTGTAATCACAGATAATCAACTTGTAATCCCAGGGAATCTATTTATAATCTTAGGTAATCTACTTATAATCGCTGGTAATCCGCTTATAATACGAAGTAATCCACTTGTAACTCAGCATTATCCAGATAATCGGCTTGTAATTCAAGTAATCGAGGTAATCTAATTGTAATTTGGAGTAATTCCATTTTAACGCGGAGTAATCTACCTGCAGTCTGGCGAAATCCTCTTATAATCTGGTTAATCCACTCCTTATCCTGTTAATTCACTTGCAGTCCTGATATTCCACTTATAATCCGACTAATACACTTTTAGTCCTATTAATACGCTTGTAATCCTAGGTAAACAAGTATCCAAGTTAAGCCACTTGTAATAGCAGGCAATGCCCGATAATCTACTTGTAAGTTAGATATTTCACTTGTAATACCGGATAATCCACTTGTAACCCGGAATAATCCACTTGTAATTCAGAGTTATCCAAGTAATCTGGCTAATCCACTTCTAATTCGGAGTAATCCAAGTAATCTGGACAATCTACTTGTAACCTTAAGTAATGCACTTTTAATTTAAGGCAACCCCGGGTAATTCCTTGTAAATTCAGGTAATATACTTGTAATTCAGGTTCTAGTTATGCTGTGAAGATACTTATAATTGTAGTTAGTCCAATTGTAATTCTAGAAAATCCAATTGCAATACCAGTTAATCCACTTGCTGTACGAGATAATACGATTGTAATTCAGGTATTCTACGTGTAATACCGGTAATCCATTTGTAATCCTACGTAATGCACTTGTAATTCACTTGTTATCCCAGGTAATCCATTTATTATCTTAAGCAATCCACTTGTAATCCAACTTATCCACTTATAATCCAAGTAAACTTTTAATCCACTTGTAATACCTGATAATTCCCTTGTAATTCAAGTAATCCACTTGAAATCCTGGGTAATTTTTTGTAATCCACTTGTAATACCTGGCAATTCACTTGTAATTCAAGTGATCCACTTGAAATCCTGGGCAATTCACTTTTAATCATAGGTAATCCACTTGTAATCCCGTGCAATCCACTTTAATTCGACGTAATACACTTGTGATGCTAGCTAATCCACTGCTAATCGAGGTAATCCACTTGTAATTTAGGTAATCCACTTTATCCACTTAAGGAATAAGCGAACAAAACGTAATAAATCCACTTGAGTTAATTTCTCAATATTCAAGGATATATTGTAGCTTGAAATCTATTCATCAAAATTAAATTTGAAATGGGCTGTTATAATCTGTTCACCAAAGACATATTTCACTCATTATTAATGTTCTAATGATATAAATTTACGTTTTTTGTTTACATATTAAATCAGATGATAATTTTATGCTTGACTAAAATTTCACTACAAATTCATTTTAGTTCACGGATACACGTTAAAACCGAGAAGAAAATAAAATTCCACTTGTAATCCTAGGTAATTCAATTGTAATACCAGGTTGTGGTTGTAGTAATCCACTAGAAATTCTGGATAATTAACTTGTAACCTGAGATAATCCCAGTTAATCCACTTTATTTTGTCGTAATCTTCGTGTAATGCTATTTAATTCACGTAATCCAGGTAATTCACTTGTAATACCAGGTAACCGACTTGTAATCTGGAGCAATTTACGTGTAAACTGGATTAGTCTACTTATAATCCGAGTAATCCACTTGTAATCCTGCGTAAGCAAGTTTTAATTGTAGTTAATCCACTTATAATCGTAGGTATTCTACTTGTAATACCAGGTAATCCACTTCTAACCTGGAGTAATCCCCTTGTAACCCGGGGCAATCCGCTTGTAACTTGGAATAATACAAGTAATCCGAATAATCTACTTATAAATCTAGGTTATCCAATTTGTAATACCGGGTAATTCACTTGTAAGCCGGATTATTGGCGTAATCCAAGTCATCTGGCAGGATGTCCAGCGTGTGGGAAAAGCGTGAAAAGCCGGAAATTGTGTGGAAATTTTATTGGTGCAGGAAATGAACAGGATTTTATATTCGAAGCGACAATTTTTTATGTTCTATAATATGGAGCAGCATGGAAACTTTTCTTTGTTTTTTTAGATCGCCGTATTTTACTAAATTGTCGACCAAATAGTAAAAAGTGGCTTGGGGCGGTTGTTCAATCGATTCAGAAACGAAACAAAACATAAGCTTGATAATTATAATTATTTCTATATAAAGTTTATTACCCCCCTGTCAGCTAAATAAATATTATGTTTTGTGCGTTATCAAAATGCGTCCGAGAAAATGATTATTTTCCTAATTTTTTATTGTTTCTGGAGTCTAGAACAATCTTGCCAAAGATTCATTTTTCTACATTCATAGAAGACGTTTTACCTCATCTTAGAAATGACAAATGGCTTTTCTGATACATTTGAGGACTTTTTGGTGATAAAAATTAATTTTAAAAAATTTGTATATGTCTAGAGAATAAAAAATGTAAATTCAGCAAATTTTTTAAATACCTCAGAGATGTGTATCAATAGAAAAATTATATTTATGTAGCTGAGCTTCAAAATATATTTAGGACCTTGTCTGATAAAATAATAAATTTAAAAACTTCTAAATTTAAATAAAATTTTGTTGTAGCTGATTTTTATTAGCAGAGAGTTCTTAAATGTATCGGGAAAAAATATCTCATAATTTCTAAGATGTTACTTGAACTATTGTGGTCCAAACTTGAAGATGAAGGCATCAGTTCGAGGAACAATCAACGCTTGCAATTTTTAGTTAGACTTCAACCTGTGGTTACAGTTTGATACATTTTGGCAGGATTTTTTTAATTCTCTCAAGAGCTGTGATTTCCATAATCTTATCTTCAATTTGAACCTAAGAAACAGCTTCTTCAAATCAATTTGATGACAATCCAAAAATTAGGTTAAACTCAAAACGAAGCGATAAAAATATACTTTTTTCTGCTGCAACCATTTCATTTCTCAATTTTTATTATAAAAAACTAGGTCTCCTATAATGTCCCTAAACTTCTCTTGCCGCCTTCCGTTGCTCGTTCTTTCTCATATTCTGAACCCTGAAATTTGATCTACTAGTTTCTATAGTCCTTCATGACTCACGTACTTTATCAAATTGTCAAGTCTTTCCGTTATCTTCCATGCATTTCTTTTTCTAACATACAATTTCTGATACATCTTCATTTTTGATAATGTTGTTTTATGTTAGGGGGTTGTTCTTTCTTGTTACGAATTGGACGTCTGTTCGACTGGTGCTGGAATTTTCTCACTAGATTTTAACTAGGAACTGGGAAGATGTTTGGAAATATCCTAAAATAGTAGCATCTTATCTCCGCAATTTCATCTTTGATTTGAGCTGAAGAAAATTAAAAAATCTTGACTGGTTCTTAAGTTATAAATTAAAATGTGGAGACGTTCACGAGCGCTCCTTTTGGTTTCTTGGGTTCTGCTTGAAGATACAATTTCAAAAATTGGATTCTAATTATTTCAGAGAATTATGTCGCGATTGAAGACGAAAATTTATTTATTACATCCTAGCGATTTCAAATTTCTTCAAGAATTCGTATGGTTCTACCCATGAGTTAAAGTCGGGATAAATTAATCATTCAAAACACAATTTATTTTAAATATTTGCATTAAGATTTGAATGCATAGATAAAAACTGCCACAGTTCTACTGAATGGGAAAAAGTAGTGCCATTTGTCACTTCCCCGCGTTGCAAATCATTGAAAAATAGATTTAAAGGCATCCGAAGTTCTGTCTACCCTCTTCAAAATACGAGTATGCTGAAAATACTTATCCTGGAGCGAACTAAAAAAAAAAGGTTCCGTTGCAAGAGTCGAAAAGTTGTATCGATTCGCTCCGTGGATAAGGAAAAATAGTTTCCACTCCACTTTTTCGGTCGAAGTATGGTTTTCTACCAGAATATTGTGAAATCTATCTTTAAAATAAGCCGAAGGGCATTGAAAAATATTCTTTATTATTGCTGATTTTATCTTCAGTTTTATCAAAATTATGAAAAAAATATTAGGAGAGATATTTTCTTTCTAAATACACTACTGAAAAACATGTATACTTTTAACTGAATGCATACATCATAATTTAATATAAAGCCGTACAAGAGGAAATTGGTAAACCCATTTTCCAAAAGTTTAAAAGCTCATAAATACAGATTTAGCTTTCACTGTAATATGTATAAATGCACTTACGTTCAATGCTCTCAGGAATTAATATGAATATGTAGTTAGAGACCAAACTCTCTTTGCTTTAATATTTACAAATAGCTTTACCAGAGTTTTGAAATGTTTTTGCCTGTAGTTTTAATATTTCTCTAAAAGCGAATCAAGCGAGGTGAAAATTTAGTATATTTTTGATGTTGAAAGCATTTTGAATTTACCATGTGTCCTTCAATTCATTGACTTAAATATTAAAGCTAACTTTTTTGATGCTTACAATTTAAAATTTAATTGCCTTATTTCATTTTAACGAAATTTAACATTTGAATATAAATATAAATATAAATATAAATATAAATATAAATATAAATATAAATTAACATTTCATTTTCTTTTTTCAATTTTGTTAATGATATCTTCTCTCAGAAAAGGGTCTTCGACGTTAAGCCGTATACAAGTTTTTTTAATAGGCAAAATTGAAGTTTTATAATTGAAATAATTCAGTTGTGAAATTACGAAGAATTTATGACGATTAAAAACTTAGAATCGAGAAGAAGATTAGAAAAATCTTACATAAAAGAGATCGATTGTAATGGCTGAACAGTTTTTAATTTAAAAAGTTTCAAATCGCATATCAAAAGCGAATGTCCAGAATTGGACGATTTATTAGTTTCGGAACATTTGGGAAGTTTTCATTTTTCGTAAATTTTCTGTTTCGGTATTTTTCAATATTCGGGATTCTTCTTTATTCGGCAACATTATGTCATTCCGATGATGAATTTTGGAAAAATTATGATAAATTTGGGAAAATTAAGTTACAGGTTTCATAAATTTAAGATAATTTTAGAATAATTCAGTTACGAATTTCGTAATTTTTAGTTTACAGTTACGATATTTTCTGATACATTTTATCTGAAAATTCCGAAAATTGTAACAAAAAAATCCTACGTTTCGAGTAACGGAAGTTTTCTGCCGTTTTACTTATGTAACAGAAAATTACGAAACTTTTTTTGTAATTTAAGGTAAATTTGCGAAATATCGGTCTTAAATTTATGAAACCTGATTTTAAATAAGAAAATGGATGAAATTATGATTTTTACTGATCTGTTTTCATTAATTTTACTTCTTTACAAAATTAGCCTTTTCTGTTTTTTATCTTTATTCTCCTTCCAGTACACTGTTACTGTACTGAGTGACGTAAGAAGTAAAATGAATTAAAATAGAACAGCAACAATAATAATTTCACCAATTTAAAAAATTTTTAATCTAAAAGATCTGACATTTTTTAATTTTGTAACTGTAGTTTGCCCAGAGGCAGGCCGCCGAAAGAATGGTTAGAATCTGTGAATGAGACATTAATCCGAAGAGACATAAGAAGCCATGAATACACGAGAGCTTGCATGAAAAAATGCATGGACATAAAGGAAGCTAGGACAGAAAATTGTGGCGAAAAATAGTTTACAACAGAATGTCAGTGGAGTGAATGACATCTGAAACAAAAGACCTTGGATACTAATGGGCCCAAGTGGAGAGCTTTACATAATGACTTCGTGAGGCTGTTGACTTGGGGTGATCGCTAGAGAGATTGATCAGCAACCTGGGTCGGAGCAGTATTGCGGAACGAACGTGTTATTTAATTAACTCGGTAATTCTAGATCAATTTTAAAAATCTATACCTCCTTCCCCACATTACTCCCTTCCTCACCGAGGGAGTCACGCATGTACGAAGGAATAGTTTAGTGGGTTATACGGATTTTTTTTTAATTTACGTAATTTTAGTTATTTTTAAAAATTTTCAAGTTTCTTTGAGGGATTTGAAAAACTGGAGATTGCACTACAAGCTGTCCTAAAGAAAATCAAAATGATGACAATTTATATATATTTCAGCCCCAAACAATTCCGTGACATCATCAGGATCAATTGCCTCTAATATACTGTTTTCTAATATACAACCACAAAACTAATTTTTGTTCCTATTATATATTTTCATAACAAAAAATACTGTTTGAAATTGAAGACTAAAAATTGGATCTTTTAAAGTAAAAAGTAGAAATTTGGTTAACTTTACTTTTATATAAAGCAGTACATTAAGTCTTCTTTCGCACGAGCCGAAAAAAGATTAGATTGAGTGAGCAGAATTTGACACTAAAGCCTTACATTTAATTCAGTGTCCTTTAATTTCTTATTTCAATCAGGGGAAAGGAAGAAAAGTAGGATCAACTTTTGTCTCGTTTTCTATTACTGCGAAAATCCTCGTATTACCATGATGCATTGCTTTCAGACCTGCAAAAGCGTCCAGACGAAAGTCGCTTCGCATTTGTAATTAGCGAAGAAAAGTATGGGTGGTTTAGACGAGGAATGGCATACATTAGCCACCCTATTCTAACGCCCGCAGATTCGTTCCTTCCGATTCCAGAATTAATTTATACTACACTCTCTGAGACGAATGGCTCAAAAGTGATGAATGGGAACCATTACTTTTCAAAGAAATCGCATTTTCATAACCTACCGTACCCCAATCCTATACAAATACGTGTAAATCTTGAAAAATTACAACACTAGGTACCACTACTTTCCAAAAGAATATTTGTTTAAAAGTGGTAAAAATTACAAAATATTTCACAATTTGAACAACTAGTAAATTAAATAAAAGAAAAAATTACATCGCCTTTAACCGACGGCATTAGTTGTGAAGTGAATCTCGACTCGGGAAGAGTCCAGATGTCAAGCCATTTCGAGCGCGGATAGCATTCGGATGGGTGAGCGTCTGCGACGTGCAACCAGGGTTGTGCATTCGCTGCGTTTTTACTAATCTCGAGTGGGAGGGTTGATGCCGAGGATGATTTTGTGCATTCGATGGATAGGGTCGAATTTCTGCCTCTAAACTCGACTGTCGAAAGAACGGCTGAACTAGTTTTCTGCATTATTCCTCTCCCCTGGCCAAATGTCCAGGCAAATGCGAGTATTTCTAATAGCGTTGGATGCAACTGCGGATTATCACTGGTTGTGATTAAATCTCGGATTAAATCCATACAGTGATTCTAAGCCCACATTAGTAAAGAAGAAATTTCACTGGCCCATACCCAGTGAAGTGAAGTGGCCGGCAAGTTAACCCTAAAGGACTTGAATAATTCTTTAGCAATGAGGATGATCCCTGTATAGACCTCTGTTTCTCCTGGGTTTTAAAATAAAAAGGCATAATAAAATAGGTTTTAACCGCAGTGCGCTACAGGACTTAAATGGACCAGCCTAACAAGACATAATTTACGTTGTAAAAACAGTTTCTGACGTAAGACATTGTCAAGTCTGCGAATCACTAAAAAACAAACGTTAAACAGATTTTATTGTAAACAGCTGTTTTTTTTAAATATTATAACTCCATGAAATAATAATAAATAAATAAAAAATTATGGAACGAACATAGATATAAAATAAAAACTCTCTCAATTAAATAAACGTGGGAACTTAATGAAATTAGTTGTAGAAAATAAAATGTATCAATAAAAGTATTTATAAACGTACAATATAATAATTCCTTAAATCTTCACAGTCTATCCCCTTTTACTTGCTTCTCCACTTAAATGCGAACTGAATTCATAGAACACAATAATAAAATCCAACAATTTGGTTGGGTTGAAAGATAATTCTTGGTTCAAAATTAAATTATTTTAATAATTTTGTTACAAATTCAACTGTATTGTTAAAAATAATCTTCTTTTCGGCTTGAAAAATCAACAATTCGATTGAAACTTTATTTTTTGTTTGAAAAATGCATCTGTTTCTATAGCATCTTTTTTCGATAAAAATGCAATTGTCTGGTTAAAAATTATTCTATTTCGGTTGTAAATTAACCTTTTTGATGAAAACGCCCAGTTTCGGGTTGAAAATTTAACTGTTTCATAGAAAATACGTATTTCCGGATCGAGAATTCAAGAATTTGATAGAAAATTCAACTATTTGGTGGAAAGTTGAACTACTTCCTTCAATATTCATTTTTCTAGTTGAAGATTCATCATGTTAGTTAAACATTCCTCTTTGATTGAAAATTTAACTATTTTGTTGAAAATTTCTTTTCTTTTTTGATTGATGATTAATTTTTTTTTTAACTGAAAATTAAACTATTCCATGTTTATTTGAAAATTGATTTTTTTTAGTTGAAAATCGAACTATTTAGTTGAAAATGCATGTATTTTGTTCAAAAATGGTCTTTTTTGGTAGAAAATTATGCCACTTGGTTGAAAATTTAACTATTTGGTTGAAAATTTATTTTTGCATTTTGTTGAAAATTTAGTCTATTTTGGTAGAAAATAAAGTTTTCGGGTAAAAATACAGCTGTTTGGTTAAAATTTAATCTGTTTTAGTTTTTTCTGTTAAATGCCACTGTTTTTCCTAAATGCAAAATCTCTTTTGGCTAATATATCAACTATTAAATGTTTTGTTGAAAATAAATTTTTTTGGATTGAAAATTCAAATGCTTGGTTGAAAGTTGAACTACTTTCTTGAAAATTATTTTTTTTTTTTACTTGATGATTAATA